>OZ029926.1:11554946-11749946 GCA_964023275.1 Norana najaformis
ACTGTTGTAGATCTTGTACACAGCCAACCTGATGCAAGTCATCACAGCTCTTGGAGTCCGAGCAGGGTTCACCAATATGCTAATGATCTTCAGCTGTACTTGACATGTCACTCATCAGACGCACTTGCTAGTACATCGAAGGTATGTGCAACTGAGACAGAAGTAGACCTAGACGTCATTGCATCTACTATGTTTGACAGACCAAGATGTGATAGCACTGGCATTCCCAGGCTGGGAACCAGAACACGTCGTCTGGGACCCTGAAGTGCTCCTGGATCAAGACCCATCAATGGCGGCTCACATCAGCGCTCTCTGCAGGTCCTGTTTTCATGAAATGCACCAGATCAGGGTCATTCTGCATATTTTATCGCTGACGCTACCATAACGCTTGTTCGTTGCTTCAACATGATGCACCTGGACTATTGTAATGCAGTCCTTGCAGGCCTGCCAAAGATCTAATTCATCAGCTTCAGTCTGTCCTGAACTGCACTGCCCTGATTGTGGCCAACTTGCCAAAGTTTTCGCATTTGTCGAACTACATGCAAGATACACTGGATTGGCTCCCGTTGAGAAAAGACTTACATTCAAGGTTACAGGCTCAACAGTTGGCTTGGCCCCAGAATACATCAGAGAGCTTCTTATTCCTGTCTCGACCCAGCCAGGTTGAAAAACTCTTCATTCTACAGCCAGGGACATCTGATAGTCCCACGCTATCATAAGATGGTTCGGCTCACCATGCTTTCTTGTGTATTGGACTGTCCTTCTCGAACAATCCTCCTCTGAAAATCTGAACTCTTCCTCCCTGAACAGCTCACAAAACTTTCTTGGTTTAACGTAAGACAGCTTTTCAGAATGGTTAGATAGTCATATTGCAGTACCTTTGTGAGGTACTGCAACATACATACATCTGAGGAAAAAGGATGATTTGGCCACAAAACATATATATAGGCAGAATAATTACAGACCAATTAACTAGTTTCATATTCATAAACCATATTAAAACCACTAACAGTACGATACTCTTACTCCTGAAGCTTAAGACAATTATAAAACTCTACGTATCATAATCTCGTAATACACCGACTGAATGCGTTAACGAATGCCAAATGTTCTGTCTTGTAGGCAATTTGAACAAAAAACATTACAATACCCTTTGGTCCGCAGATACTAATTAAACCACGGTGAAACTGTCTAATCCCAAACTTACACTGCAGTGTCAACATTTCAATATCGAAAAGTAAAAACAGGAAACCTGCCGTCACGCTGCACAACATATGAAAGACTTCAACTTGTTCATCGGCTGTGCCAATTTCTGCAGATGAGCCCTGAAGTCAAAGACTATGGCTAATGAGGACTAGAGTTGAATCAGCACTAAGTTAAATGTGCACCAGCAATTTACATATCTATGCGCTCACGTGTCGTACAGGCAAAAGCAGTTGGCTGCAATTTCAAGCCAGCAGCTAAAGACACACATTTGTTTCACATGAAAAATTATCAACAACAATTTCAGCATCTATCAAGTAACATCGCTCAGAACGTCTGGAAGAATACGTACAACAAGATTCTTAAAAAACTAAAGAAAAGTCCCCCAGTTTCACCGGTCACAGCGAAATCAAATGAGCAAGTTCATTCATCTCAAGCATCTACAGTCTTTCCACAATGCTAGAAAACAAAAGACAACAGACTTGTATCCCGACCTATCTACAACCGACTGGAAACACCAGTAGACATACAGATTGTTTTTATATGCTATTTAATTTTACTCCATAACTCAATTCTGCAAAATAGAAATTACAAAAATGATTCTACACCCAAATACACTACCATCCTGAGTAATTTGGTCTAGTAGCAAATGTCACTGTGCATGAGAAAACCCAGCCTAAGACGGAAAAATTGATATGTAAAAAATGCACTCAGAAAGCAATTAAGCAAGAAATAGGTAAGAAACAGTTCTGCACGTAATTTTCACACATAAGCTAATGTATCACTCGAAAGATCTCATGTTAAACTTCAGGCTATATAATTAATTTTACAAATAAGAAATCTGTCTGATATACACCAGACGGCTTAATTATATTAAAATTCAACTCGTGATTTTTCTGAAGTATTTGAACAGAGATGCACATAAAAAATTTACAAACTTTTTACTATTTGTTATAAAACATGGGTCTTGCTAAAGTATTCAGTACTTGCACCCTAATACAAAGCAATATTAATCTACCTTGAAAATTGTTTTCAACTCAAGCTGGGTTTTCTCATGCACAGTCACAAATACGCAACAAACACCGTATTGCTGTAAAACTCAACTTGAAAAAATAAAGGCACTTTTTGCAAAGGAAAAGTGTCTTACTTTGTGATTTCATCTGAGCACTGCTGCAAACTCACTAGATTTCATAGCCAGACAGCTTTTCATTTAGACTTCACATTTTCAATTGTCCATCAAAAGAAATTAAGGATAACATCATAACAGAATCATAGCATCAAAAGCCAAGAAAATGCCACGATGATCTTTTGACATCAGTAGGTAAATACAGAATACAGATCTATATTAGAAAAACCAAGGATTTATAATATTTTCACTGTAAAAACTAAAAACATGTTGGCAATGAAAGAAAACTGTCAAAGGACAGTAAAAAAACCAAGCACAAACTACAATAAAACCGTCTGCATAAAATCCGGCTATTAACCACATCAAAAACTGCTGCAAAGACCAGTTATAAATAATACCATAATCTGTTGCAAAGGACATGTACTGTTCTTGGATTGTCACATTCACCTGACAAATTACACAAGGTGTGCACAGATTTGCAAAAACTTTCAGAAACGCACAGTGAAACTGCACTGCTATATAACCAACTGATCTAAGAAGAAATATGCATCAGAGCTCAATATTCGACTTGTGAAAACGACACGAACAAATGCCTTTCAGAACACTCTCCAGTTCTTCGTATATGTTTTCACGCCACTCAGGCATCAGTAAGTGATCGTTCAAGTACAGCAACTGTGGCGCCCCCTGAACAAGTATATCGTACATACACGGCATCTCGACTTCTTCGGTATCTAAAAGTGGCAGCTGCAGGTTTAGAGGCTGACGACTCACTCGGAATACTTCCAGATTTGGAAGTGCCATCTCTGCAAGGTACACCCCACGACATGACGAAATGTCCAGGTACTCAAGGGAGGCAGAGTGCAGTCGGTATAAGTAGAAGCCTCCGTAACTCTCCGTCCAGATCTCAAGCGTGAGCCGACGCAGATTCTTTGCTGCATAAAACAGCTGGAAAAATGCATCTGGTTTAACATGAGCATAGTTGAAGTACCGAGTAAGTGTAAGCACTTGCAACTTGCGCAGTCGCTCAAATGCTCGCTGTGATCTCTCGGACCAATCAAATGGTAGCTTGAGGCTCACAACGTTTGGTGCACATGCAGTGAACAGATCGAAGAAGCGAATGAAGTGTCTCTGGCGATGTCTTCGACGAAAGGTGAGTTCTTTGAAATCACTGTGTGACCAGGTAACGCTTGTACTTGGCAGGACAAATGGTTTCTTGAGCGGTGTCTCTGTCCAATTCAGGTCTGCCATGCTGAGCTCTTTGCAGCGGCAGATGCTAATCAGTTCCTGAAGTATTTCACCCCAACCGTCACCCGAGTCACCAACATCAAGGGCAAACCTTAAAGATTTGATAGATGGTTTTACACGCAGAAGAAATCGCAGAAATTTTGTTACACGACGACGGTACGCATCATAGCATAGTAGTGTACATTCACGATGCAGACGAGACGCCGAACAGCTGAATTTGAAAGCTGTTAGGTCAATGTGTTCCCAGAGACTTGCGCTCATCATCAGACGATACCATTCTGAGCACACCATTGTTGCTTGTCCACGCTCCTGAGCAGTAAGATAAGAAAACACCTTAAGTTTGCAGTCAGCTGGAAGAATCTCAAACTGGAAGTGCTCGGTTTCAACTAAACCATTCTTCACAAAATCCGACACTTCGTTGCCATACTCACTGCTGATGTTATCAATGCAATTGACAGAATAGTTCCGATTACGCTCTGCAAACCGGACTGACCTCAAAACCAGACTGTTAAACTTCGGCTCATTGCAAACTTCAGATGGTTCGCTCGATCTCGGGCATCTCAGGTCGATCGAAAGCGACAGTGATCGCAGTCGTCGTGTCCTCGGTACATTCATCTCACTTAGAAAACAAAATAGAAAAAGTTATTCATCATCGTCTTGACAGGTAATCATCAGTATTAACCTACCTACTGATAGCATTACAACAACATTTTGCCCTTCACTGCAGAGGCATAATGTTTAGTCAATGAATGAAAAGCCAGGAATGTTGAGTAAACTGGGAGCAGAATGTTTCATAAGAAAAATATAATTTAAAAACACTTTTGACACTAAATGAGAAAATTGACCAAACACTGGATAAACTAATTTCACCACAGCAGTGAAAAGTAATGAGATTCAGCCCAGGTAAATGACAAAAACTAAGCCACCATAACTAGCACAGAAAAGCTTGGTCTGAAATTATCTAGACACTTATGTAGCACACAACAACAAGAACAACAGTTACAGTAAGATAAGAAACAAGAAGAACAAGAATAAGAAGAGCAGAAGCGGAGGCAGAGGCATGACGAGGACAACAAGGACGACAACAAAGACAAAGAAAAAAAAGAAGAGCAATCCCTTACGCTAGTCCTGAGAGGCAGCCATATGTATAAAGTGTTGGCAACTTCATTTTCTTAGCCTCTGCATAAGATAGTGGGTGATCAGTTCCCTCATCATCTGTTTTTGCCACCTACAGTGTACGATCAGTCTACTCATTTTACAGCTGAGTCCACCAGAGGCGCAAGTGGAACAGAAATCATGAAACACCTTTCCATCCTGGCAGGGAATTGAACACGACCTCTTGGATGACAGTCCAGAATGTTAACCACAACATTATCATACTCTATGAACCTCCCATAAATGTATCATAACCCAGAAGGTTCTGAAATCCAAGACAAAGTCCAAAGCACCAACTAAGCTATGAATCAATCTCAGGTTAAAAGTTCCGATGAAAGAAATTGAGTTTAAAATGTGTGTAAAAGATTGCTATACACATATCAGTTGGTCGGTACATTCCCATGGTCCATCACCTTTGCAACAAACCATATCATGTTGGCTGTTGCGTCTTTCACAGAACTTTAGATCAGTGATGTCAGTCAGCAATTTTGTCTTCATGCCCGGATCTTTACTGCCCATCACAGATTTGGCTGGCCACAGATCAACCCCTCCACTCCATAACCTGTAAAAATTGGGTGTCTCCTTCAGTCACCTTAATAACTCAATGTTGTGCGCTGATGGCTAGTTACTTTCAAAAAGTAATTAGCAGCAGTTACTAGTTACTGGACAGGAAGAAGTAACTAATTACCATAAATAGTTACTTTATAAGAAAGTAAATAATTACTAATTAGTTAACTGCACATGGGAAGACGCAAAGTTAAAATTGACAGCATTACTGGTTTCCCAACAACATCATATGTTGAAGGTGGTAAGAACACAACAAATTCCCATACGGAGTCCATACATCATAAACATATGGGCCCATATGCAGGATTCATGGAACCCATGTAGGAGTACTGTCACATTCTCACCAAGTCTGCAAAAAAAGACATTTTGTTGGGGTTACCAAGGGTCATTCAGGACGATCAATAAGGACGTCTGCAACAAGGGAAGGGGTCATGCAAATGTCCCTATCTATATTTGGTAGGTAAAGTTATTTCAGTACAATCTACGCATTAAACACCAACTTCAATCACACAACAGACAGCCTGCAGGGCATTGGTTCTAATTAAAAGTCCATTCGATGGATGCAGTAGCATAAAGTACCCCACCCCATAGCCCAGCCCTACAAGATCAACAAGGCAGACTAATCTAGGCCTAGAACTCACTTGAAGTTTTGACATCAACAAAGGAGGATGGGGAGGGTAATGCCATGTAGGGAGGAAAGGTGTCCACCCTAGGTTATTTTTGTTGAGGTCTTTTCTGGATGGCCCTATACAACAGGCAGGTTAAAAATAATATAAAGTACACTCAATGTCACTTGAAAGACATATCACATTAGAAAAATAGGTCTTTGTTGGTCTTATTCACAATGCACACCCCAAAATTTCACTTTGAAAAAGATTACTTAAGTAAAATTTTATTTGCTCTCTCTGCCTAACTCTTGGATCTTTACCTGGAACCAAACACTTTTGCCTAGTGATTTTTTGACCGAGTGCCTGTGAATGAGCTGGTTTCCATGACGTGGCTTTCTTTGGGCGATTTAGAAATCTTCGGATTATGATTATGATTAAGGTTTACCTTTTCAACGCAAGGTATTTGTGAAAACAGTAGGGTTTGATTACTATATGTTAGAAATAAAACCAAATGTCTTCTTCTTTAAGTCCTCTGTCACTGGGCAGGTTCAAACGTCCAAAGTTGCTGGGCCTCCCTTTCAGTTTACCATATCTGTCCTCCATCATCCAGTCTAGTAGCATTTGTCTCAGTCTTCCTCTTCTTTTCTTTCCTTCCATTCTTCTCTCTATGATATTTCTCAGAAGGGAATCACTTCTCAGTATGTGTCCAATCCATTTCCTCTGTCTTGTTCTTATTTTAGATATCATTGATCTTCTCTCTTCCACCTCCGGAAGCACCTCTTTGTTTGTTTCGTGTTCTGTCCAGCTAACCTTCTCCATCCTGTGCCATACCCGTAACTCAAAAGCCTCAAGCCTTCTGATGTCTTCTTTTCTGATGGTCCATGTTTCCGATCCATGTAAGACATCCATATTAATGTTTTGACCATTCTCTTCTTTAGGTTCCTGTTCAGTCCTCCTCTCATTAATTCTTTCCTCTTCACAAAGGCATCTTTTCCCATTGCTATCCTTCTTTTATTTCATTATGACATTTTGCATCCAAAAGGAACCCAAGTTTGAACCTAAAGGTAGCTACTTAATTATTCATTTTTACGTCACTGGTTTAGCCAATAATAAAAGCTGCAGAAGTAGAGGATTTGCCTAAAGTTGTAAAGAACAAACTGGGTTTAAATTAATGAAGCACAAAGTAAAGTGCCAACTGGCAAACAAATCGTAGGTCACCACCTATCAGCTATAACATCCTTAAATCAAAATACAGCATAACTTTAAAAACTGGACCCCTATATTCCACAAGAAATGTAATGAGAAATTGGATTTCATAGTTTTGGACATTCCTGTTAGTTGCCACAAATAAGAACTTTTGTCAAAAGCAAATAAGAAATAAAACAAGAAATAATTTTCATATAGCTAACAATCCACTGATCGCAGTGAACTGGTTTTCACTTTCACATGAACATTAACAATGCGGTTATGTGCACTTCTGCCATGGGTCATCCTTCTGGAAAGACCTTCCTTTTTGCATATTCTACTAGCCAGGGCTGATGTCAACAACAGTGAAGACTGGCAGCGATTATGCACAGATATCTTGAAGGAGCGCTATGTAAATGACACTGATTAAATATATTATAAATTCGCCAGTGCAAAACCTTGTGGGTATGAAAAAATCCTAAAGGCCTCATTTTCCACCCAACGGATTTTAGAATCAAAGAGATAACAAACTGTCACGCTGTGTCTTCTGACATATTTTTTGTCAGTTCTAATTTCAATGAAACCTGCATAATACAACGAAACATGTTAACTTACATACTTATAAGAAGCGCGCACGCGTGTGTCGGCCCTATGCAAATTCGCCATCTTAACAACATATCAAGATCGCACAGTGATCGCAGAATTTTCCAATATTACGTAATATGGTAGTGTCCATTATCATACGCTAGTTGATTTTTAAGTACTAAACTTTAATTAACAAGGTTTTCGTACTCAATCAGCTGAAAAACGCCTCTAAGACCAACACTCGGCTAACATGCCATTAAATCACATTTTTGCAGAGATTCAGCACAATATGACGTAATACTGCCGCCTTAGGAGTTCACTAAAGGAAGTAAGTAAAAGTAAGTACAGTTTTTCGTGCAGTTTCACAATGAAGAGTTTATATACTCAGTTAATGTAAATACTGTAATTGTTATTGTAATAACGACAATTTATACACCATCATCAGTAGCAAGCTACTTCAAGGGTGCTTTACAATGTCAAATGTCGGCGAGCACAAGAGTCCAATAATGAAATAAATGGACGAAAGTGTGAAAATCGTAATCGTAATCGTAATCTCGATATTTCTACAGCGCTCAACAAAAGCTAAGTCGCGGGAACCAGCTTATTCACAGGCGCTCAGTCAAAACAAAATCGATAGGCAAAAGGGTCAAGATCCAGGAGTCAGGCACTCAGACAGTCGGACGGCTACGGTGGATGCTGTTTGAAATTGAAATTGAAGCGAGAAGAGAGACAAGAGGAAGAGGAAGAATCAGGATAAGATTTCTGGAAAAGAAGTGTTTTCAGTCTTGAGTGAAAGACCTGCGCAGAAACTGAAAGAGGTGAAGTGTTGGTGAGTTCGTATGATTGACCAGACAATTCTGGCGGGAGTTTATTCCAAAGGGGTGGGGCAGCTATGGCTATCGAGCGATTTCCAAATTTTAAGGATGAGGTGACGGGAGGGCGAAAAAGTGTTAGGACAGATGAGGAGCGGGTTGAACGGAGTGGTTGGATAGTAAATAATTGACGAAGATAGGAGGGTTTGGAGGATTGAAGTGTGTTGTAGGTGAGGGATAAGACCTTGTACTCTATTCGTTCTTGTATTTTAAGCCAGTGCAGTGATTTGAGAACAGGGGTGATGTGATGGTGTTTGGGAGTTTTGGTGACAGCACGTGGGAGAGCATTCTGGATAGCTTGTAGGCGATTTATCTGGGTTATGTCAATATTGAGGAAAAGTGAATTGCCGTAGTCAAGTTTTGCAAATGTACAAGGTGTACAAGGTTTTCTGTAGCAACCGTAAGGCTTCGACACTGCTCACTTTTCACTGAATTAATCGGGTGAGATCCTTCACCACCAGCGTCCTTTTAAATGGGCGCCACGTCACACCGAAATTTAAATCTTAGAAATATAGCCACGATTGGTATACGAAGCGGCATCCTCACGCACAGATTTAACCAATATAGCTAACTAGGGGAACAAGTACTATTAATACAGTTTTTGGGACTGTTCCGCGTCTTTACCATACGGTCGCTATATGAAACCGTGTACAATTATATTTACCTAGCATGCTCTGAGTATAGTGGGACGACACTTAATTTACATCAGAATTAAGTGTATGTGCAAAACTCCGAAACTTCTCGACGCCACCCAAAGCTGAGTCAGGGAGACCATTTTAATTGTCTGAGCTGTACGAAATAAATTCAGCAAGAGCCGGGTTATTTCCACATCGCCCAAAGAAAACTAATTCGCAGGATCCTGTTTATTTTACACACATGCTTAGTCAACACAATACAGGCGTTACAAATAAATCAGCACTCACGTTGTCCAAGGTTTTGCATTGCAATTTCTTCCACGGGACTGATATATTTTTCATGTTAAACGATATTTTCGTGTTATCAGTTTCACAACAAAGGCACTAAATTTACAGTGAAAGGCATTAATGCTGGAAAGAATTAAGCGTCCTTTTCGTGTTAACCAATATTTTGTTAAAAGTGTTTTTCGTTTTAAGTGTTTTCCACTGATTTATGCTTGCATCAACGCTGGATACCTATGCCAGGTGTAATCCTCCGCTTGGTGTTAAGAAGCGTAACGCGAAACAGAATTAAAGTTAGAAGCAAGACTACTATCAAAAGGAGCAAGAAAATTATAAACAGCCATCCAGTACATCAAGTCATGAATTAACTTACTGTACGAATTATAATAAAATTTGACCCAAGGTCATCCCATCTAATCTAGAATCTGCTATAGTACCTTCGCTGTAATGCACAAGAAATATGTGGCCAAGTGGGCTATTGGTAACGCTTTTGGTCAATGATCAGGCGGTTGCCGGTTTGACTCCATGTAACGACCCTGGGCAAGTGGGTTTGCACACACCCTGCCTGTCACCAAACAGTATAATTTGGTTCCAGCATAAGCTGGGAAGTAAATGGCAAGTCCTGCAAGGCACTCATCCCATGTCCACGAACTTGGGCTTTGTCCATTGCCAGCTCAAGGGCCTAAACAAGAGTCGAAAATGAGCGCCTCCCCTACATCTCACTAGTGGGATATGGGACAATTCACTTACTTTACAAGACACTAGTCTAAGGTGAGTCTGCAATGACATAAAACGCCGGTCTTCATAATACACTATATCTTTTATTGCGCCTTTTGACATGCTTATCATGGTAATTCTTTCAATTCTCCATGTTTGAAGTGTTTATGTTAACCTTCTCAAAGCTGCAAAATCAACTGATAAAGCATATTTGAATTTATTTTTTACAATTTAAATAGTATGACTGTTATTGTTATCAGTTCATAATCATCACATATGATCACCAACTGAACATCAAACAACAAATCAGAAATCAACTGAGTTCAATATGTGAACAGCTAAAACAATCTGTGTAACATAAAACTCCTAATGAGGATTAAACAAGGTCAAGTTTCAAATGAACCTACAGAAATCACAGTCAGTGTGCTGAGAAAAATAAGATAACAGGATCAGAAGTTAGGCTTATGAAATGGGGTGGATTAAGAATAACTGATGAGTTCTGAATTACAGTCAAGACCAAAACCGTTACTTGAGGTCAGAAGACCGAGCCCTATAAATAGGTCTCAAAGTATAATGACCTCTTCACATATGAAAATGCAAAAAAAGTAAATATTTAATATGTCCCGTGAACGATTTTCTTTTAAACTGGTATGACAAGTTACTGTTTAACTCATATGTTCATAGCATTAGCTAGATAAACTGTAACGGACAAAGAAACCATTAAGAGAAATCGAGTTTCATGCAACAAGATATAATGAACAGTAAGAAGGAAAATGGTTCTTTAGAGCGGGATCAAAGGCCCTATACCATACAAAAAAGGACCTGAAGCACAGATCACCAGGGAGTGGAGAGAATAACACAAAACTGGAGATGGCCACCCAGATTTGCCGTGACAGTGCAAAGCATGAGGTAACAAAAACCAGCTTCAACTCAATTGTAACAGCAGTCAGAAGCCAGTGGAACAGATACCATTGTAGGTACTCCGATACATAGGAAAGACGGAGCTGAGCTGTCAGCCAAATAATGCCACTAAGGATTTTTTGCAGCGAATGGTAACTTTGGTTGGCCTAAACATGCAGAATTACAGTATGATACAATGTCTGCAGATAAATGCACAAACTATGGCAAGCAGTCACATGTGCAAAGAAATCAGAAATCTACGGCCTAAAGCAAAAGCAAAAGAAATGGATGCAATGAGAAAATTGATAATTAAAGACAAAGAAAGGTTCCGTCATGGATGAAGACCAAACTGAAGTAGAATGGGTTTTGCAACGATCAGCCAAAGAAGAGAGGGTAAAGAAGGGAAAACTAAGGTTTTCCTAGCAATGACTAAGCAATGACTCATGAATTTAATTAAATTCTTGCCTAGTAACTAAAACTTCCCAAATACCAAAGCACAACATCCAATCCACTAATAAAACATACAAGCTTCTCTAACATTTTATGCATACCATTTAAAAGTACAGGTCTTGCAGAAAACTATTTAAAAAATGCTTATCATAAGTGTGCACTGCATCAATACTACATGTTTCAGGCACAAGATGTCACACATAATTGTAAGTACAACTTCAGCTGCAGCAGACAATTTTGATTTACATGAATTGGGAGTGTTTGCAAAAATTCAGTTAATACCCCTAAGGTCAAAACCAATCCAGTCCACAGTCTTAGTCTCACTCTCAGGCACCTAGACCAAGATTATCTGGACAGGTCTTGGAACAAGACCAAACTCCAGTTAAAGCACAAGTTTGGGACACTGATCCTGAGATTCCAAGACTAAGATAACACTTTTCACAGGTTCTGAAAGGCACTATATCAATGTATACAAATATAAAATACAGTAATATGGTTATGGTAATCAGTGTTCTTGGTTATCCTCTAAAATCTCTCAACCACAGTGCCGATGGACAATAGCCATTCAAGGACTGGACAACTTCCTACATGTGTAAAATGCACAGCGCAAGAAATATTTTGAACAACTTCACATAATGCAAATGGATACAAACTTGGGATGTGGTAAAATACTGGACAGCAATAAAACTTGTGCCAAAGAAGAGTTAGAAATAGTGGCGTCATTGTAGATTCAATTTCCTGCACAGAGATGCATGCTCATTAACAGAGTTAACTAGCAATTAAGGCAAAATTCTGAGAACAACTTAGCAATTGTCGTGATAAAATAACTGAAAAGGAAAACTAAAAACTACCTGTTCCACTCATGCACAACTGGAACCAACAGGTATAAAATGAAGCACCTACATGTATTTCACACAACGGCATACATCAAACCTTAAGCACCTATACAAAACACTGTAAAATTTAAAAAACCATTAAATTAGTATCATGTTACGATAACAATTCTGACTGTCAAATTTTTGCAGCCTTTCAGCAATTATCAGCTTATTTCACGAGATCTTTCTTAAAAGCTTATTTGCATGACAAGACTGTGGAACATGAGAAGGTCAGCTTGAATGTGTGTGTGATCTAATGACATACAGTAATTAGAAGATGCAGAATTTCTTCAGCACTGAGTCTGGCTCCACTTAACATACTGTGAAGTCACTCAGTTTTTCCAATTCACTGCTATGAATTCAGCTGTCAATGCTTGAAGTAAAGGAACATTTATAAGAGCAGCACTTTACTCTCGAGAAGTGACCATATAAACTCAAACTTGCTGATTTTAACTTTCAAGATGAAGTACTCATACTTAGCACTGTATTAAAAAAGTACTTAGCATACTTAGTACCACAGTGACAAAGTACTTAGCATATAATGTATTTATAATGCTCTGGGATTGGTCAGCAGCAATGTATGTGTATTGCAATAAGCTGAATACAAAATGTAATAATTTATCCATCTGAGATTAAAATTTTGAGTTGCAAATGAGAATAATTTAGCTTGACATCAATGAGTAAAGTATCACCTGGAGACTTTACCTGTTTAATTTCCCTGATGTGAACTCCATGGCAACATATGCTGTCAATAATGACTCTAAACACAAGTCTGTTTGTATGCTCTCGCACTGGAAGTGCCTTTAAGTAGTTTTATTCTGCAGCAGTTGCTACGTAAGTCTACTGATATAATACGATACAATGGCTTGACTTTAACTGAAAATTCTAGGTCTGACCCAGATACATGATTTCCACTCTAAACCGCCTTTCCGTTATCCCATTCTATCCTTTGTTAGATCTCAGTGCCCTTGCCACCTGTCTAGCATCAAAGAACTTAGGTGCATATGTGGTATCACATACTTCTTTATCACAGAGCCACCCTACCTCATAAAAACACAAGTTGTTCAAATTTACAAATTCATTAGCTTACCGGTAAAGGCAATTCAAGATCTAAACGCGAAGTTTGCAGTAAATTTTAAGAAAAACAGTGTTGAATAAAATAATTTAGCCCAAAATTTAGCCAAAATCCAGTCCACCAGGGTCCTGCGCTGCAAGATACCCCAGCCTATGGGCATGACAGGATGCTTGATACGATGTACTTTGCAAATATCTCCACTCCTATCTTTTTTCTTGCTAGGAAAGCAACTTAATCTCACAATGATCTGATCAGTAACAACATTTGAGTCTTTGACATCCACTGAAGTTGTTCAGAAACAACATATTTGCAGCTCTGCTTGTCCAAGTCTGCGTTCGAGTGTTACTTCCAACACGCACAATTTCTGACGCCACGGCAGTGCACTTCACTGACCTCTGACCAAACATCAGGAGTCAAATCAGAAGACGGACAGTTCAGCAAAAGTTGCCTTCATTTCTCCGCTGACTGGTTTGTACTTCTTCTTCTCTGCACTACGCTCCTCTGCAATTAAATAAATGGCGCACAGTGTACATACAAACAAGTCACTGTCAACAACTATCCTCATCATCTATCCCCAACATCGTCAACATCTCATAAATCCATCATCAGCACACTCCTGTCATTATCATCAAAATCACCCTTCAAGTTTGCTAGGGTAAATAACAATAACAATGCTATGTATGAGTAATAGCGCCAGTGGGCCGCCTACACAGAAGGAGAGATAGAGTGAAATAAACAGACAGAGAGACAGAGCAGGATGTGATGAAGTGCATGTCTTAGGAAATGAATAAGATTTGGGCAGTCAGCACCTTTGAAATGCAGCACAGGACAGGCCTATCTATTATTATCTAACACATCAATTCCTTGCATAACTTAGGGCCCTATGAATTATATAAACAAAGTCAAATGCAGAAGAGGAAACTGTATGCAAAAGGAGGACCCAAACACTGAAAATGAGGCCTGTGCAATCAAGGTTCGAGTCAATGGTCATTAGCTACATGGCCGATACACTGATATAATGCAGGTCGTTGATATAAGTAATCAACTTGACCTCATTGTTATCCCATTGTACAACATGAAAGACAATCTGACCCATCTTGTTACATATGTATGCATGAATCCATGTATCAGGACACTTAATACAGCACCTTTTGAGAACCTCTCACAAGTGTTGCACACATGGCTTATCCAAGTGCATTTTGAGGCAGCTTGAAAATGTATATTACCTTGTAAATCCTGTAGTTGTTTTCCAAGACGTAGTATTGCTTGCTCTATATCGCGAGCCTGCTTATCTGCCTGCAAAGAAAAAGTTATATCAAAAGAACTAATAAAATGGATGGATAGCTGGCGCTTCAGAGCGTAAACACAGAACATGCCTGTCTTTGTGCTAGTTCGGTGTTTGCTCTGTTTATGTTGCATTACTTCATCCTGACTTAAAACAAACGATTTTAGAACAAATTACTGCGGGATTGTACAGACATTTGGACAAATTTTCATTTGAACTAGTCGGTCTATTGAGATGTACAGTGTTCCCTTCACTGAGGGGAGACATGCTCCACCCTGGTGTATTCTGCCAAATATTTGAAGCAATCTAACTGTAGCAATGACAGAGTCATACATAAGGTAAGAAAGACATTGTTTACACTGAAAATCTGGCAAACACGGACCAAGCGAGGCAGTCAATCAGAACAGTCAATGTGCACACCAGACAATAACCATAAATTACAGACAATAACCATAAATTACAGACAATAACCATAAATTACAGACAATAACCATAAATTACAGATAATAACCATAAATTACAGACAATAACCATAAATTACAGACAATAACCATAAATTACAGACAATAACCATAAATTACAGACTGACCAGGGCTTCAGAACGTGGAATGTCCAGTCTGGGCAATAAGTCTACTTTCGTTGCCAAAGCCATTACAAGCCACAACTTAGATACCTTGGTCACTGTAGAGATATGGCACCATTATGTTGCCGCCTTTGCACTTCAGAGATCGGCTCCACCTGAATTTAGCATAGTCAACCTGCCACGCAAGCACTTGCCTCTCCTCACTTCACATCATGGAGGTAGGGCCTTGCAATTTTCTATCGATCAAAATTGCAGGCAAAGTAGATCAAACTCGCCGAGACCTCTACCACCTTAAAGGTCCTTCTAAGTTCTTTTTTTCTACATCTCAAGATCCACTTACCATCAACTGACTTGGATCACTGCCACCATCTGCAATGTTCATCCAAGAATTTACAACTGCCCTGGAAATGCTGGCCACATACAACAGCCAACCAGATGTGACAAGTGATCTAATATCTACGTGGAGGATCCAGAATGTCCATGGGCGCAGCAGGTGAGGCAGCTCATTAATAGATTTGGGCTGCTTCAACATGTCAGTGAGTTGACCCATACCTATGGTTGCTGTCTAGAACTAGTCACCATGCGTGACGACTGCATGCCAATCGCAGTCACCTCAGAGCCTCCATCCATCTCCAATCACGGCCTGCTAAAGTACAACCTACTGTTTTTACACTCCACTAGTCACAGAGGTTTCATTCAGAGGGTGGAAGTCTTTTGAGGAAAGAAGCCTTAGGCTGTTGTGTCCGGAATTCTGAAAGTGTGGGGACCTACCTAAATGCTCAACTGTGAACTTGGCTTCATGAACAGAAGCATGAGCCGATTGCTTCATTTCACTTTGTTAAATTCTCCATATCTGGTGCAGGAATTTGAATAAATGTAAATGGGCTTTCACTGCTCGGTGTCTGGATCTCTACGAGAGACTGCCCATGAAGGATTTCTCCAGCTACATCAGTATCATGTGAATTTGTCCATTCTGTTGGAAAATTAACATTTCTGACGATGTTAAGCAGTGTTAAACCCATATAGCACTGGGAATACTATGCCACCCTATGCCCACTCGCACGTTCTTCAGCTTTTGGCTTAAAAGTTGATAATTTGTACCATGCATTAGAAAGAAATGGTTACTACAACAGCTGATGTACCAAGATATTTATTTGGTGTCTAGAGCCAGATATGTTTTGACATGAAATAATTCTTCCAGTTAGTTTCTTAACTCGTTACAAAAGATAATTTTGATTTTTCAAACCTGTGCTTGCTGTTGAGATAACCTACGTATCAGCTCTTCAAACTAAAAAAATACATACACCACTTAAGACATGTATCTGCAAAACAGAACAGGATATTTTTATGTAATTTTTATGTGGTTACAAAATAATGAGTCAGCCTTCAACAAAGCAGACACAGCATTGGTGACCACATTAACAGTATACTGCTTGCTTTTTACAAAGTAGCTTGAAGAGTACATTTGTTGGAATGTCCATTCCTACATGTGTGCACTCATAAACAGTTGAAAAAGCAAGCTGTCAATTATCATGCATTAATGTAAGTCACCAAGAACTTCACACTGATAAGATCAGAAAACTCTATTATTTACACTGTAATCTTAATTTATATTTACCTTCTTTTCATATACTTCCCTTTAACTTATCTTACTGATGACTTTATATTTCTCAAGACTGCGTTAAATACTAGGCTAACAGAGTCAATGCTAAAAACCTCAGATGTGTTGCGAGATTTTCGGGCATTTGAGATCACCATTTGCTCCTCTTCAAGCTCACAGATTTTCCTAAAAGCAAACATAAACATCTCTACACCACTGCCCAACAAAATCTCTGTTTCTAAATTCTATAAATATCACAGTGAAATCTGTTCACCACCAACTTCATACCAGAAAGGAATCGATTCAGACTAAGCAAGTACATGTTTTGCATAACTTCACCAATTTTTAGAGGAAATTCGTGTTACGGTCCCTAACTACAGAACAAGGGGAGGATATTCTTTGGATGTTGTGTGTGTGTATGTGTGTGTGTTTGTGTGACCACACGTGTGTATGTGTACAAGTGCAATGTTCTTCAGGAACACTGCAGCATGATAAAGACAATGTATGCTCAAAATGGATCTCACTTCACAACAACCACCATTTCGAGGTTCTTAGAAGGTGCTACGTTTTTATATAGATACATACATTTCTGCCACTTCCAGACTGCACTGCACAATCTCCAGGTCGACTTCATTAACCAGCCGCTTCCCATAGAAAGACCTCTGCAAAAATACAGTCACAATAGCTACAGCATCTCTGATGAGTCTTTCTTGAAGTGGTGCTAAATAAATTTGTGATTTCACTTACAGTTACAAGTGGGATGTGGTCATCAGCAACAACTAACTCAGAGGGATCAATTATTCCAGCACACCTGTATAAAAGATTCATTTTCTAATACAAACCTTCTAATACAAACTGCTTGTCTACGATGGCCATATCACTGAATGACATGAATACATAAATGATTCGTGGAGCAAAGGTTTTACGTTTTATTAAAATTTCTGGAACTGCCATCATTTAAAAACTTACAACTACAAGCAGTAAAAGAGAACTCAGCAAGGCAGCACGACACAGTAACATAATACACAGGGTAATATAGAATACAAACCCTCTTTGATATTACATCAGCAGCTCCCATTCTCTGTTGCTCCTTATCAGCTGCAAGGCTTTGCTTCCGATCATCAGCACTCCCTCTGCTACTCTGTGCTGACGACTGCTGGCTATGAAAACAAAACATCCAGATAAAATCAAGAACTTACAACAGTAAGATAACATAAAGTAGGCATTTATTTATTATGCTCAACAATTATCCTCAAAAAACAAGGTGCTATACCTGAAGGACTTCAGTTGAAGTCAACCACTTGCAATAGTAAATGTTTCCAAAGGAACTAAATGACTCAAAACTGACTTACAATTTTGCATCACAAAACAGGATACAAATTTTTGATGCCATAGTGAGCTGTTTAAGCATTTCCAAAGAGGTTGCTGTAAGTTGACTACACTGCAAAGTTTTACAACCACAGTCTAGCACAGGCATTGCATCTGAGTCTAGAATATCAACCTGTGACTATTATAACATCAAATTATGATAATAACTGTCATGATCAGATCACTGCTTCTAGTTTTCAGCATATGTCACAGACGTTGTCTGATTGTTGGTGACAGTAGTCAGTCAAGCATCACCACTGAAAAGTTACTGAGTAGTAGTATTACACGCCTTACTCACCCTCAGCGTGAGCCATGTATGCCTGTGTATGAACAGATTTGGTTGGATCAACGATGATCTGGTCTGTACTCTGGCCATGGTAAGGCTATACGCTCCTTCGTCACACAAGTAGTGTGTGAATCTGTGTGTTTGCTCATTGGCAGTGCTTGGCTAGCGCAACAAATGGGATGGGAGGGCCTGGACAGTGAAGCACCTACCCTAGTGATTCTCTAGCTGCTGCGAAACATGGTGGTTGGTGAGGGGGGAGGGCATGAACCACTATATGACCCCAAACTAGCATTTTACATCTACTGCTTATCAGAAACCAGTTTGAACTTGGGTCGAGTAACTGTCCCGAGATGCAATCACATACTGTACCTCTCCAGCAGCGGTCCAATCGCTTTGGAAGCTTCGCTGAGCTGAGTGGAGAAGGACTTGAATGAATGCTCCATGTGCTCGAAGCTCTCCCGAAGCACCTCTGCCCGCTTGGCTGCGGACACGATCTCGCCTTCTGACTAAAAACATTGTACTGGCATGCTGCTAACCAAGACCAGAGATGGTAAACAGATTTTGTTTGCTTTAGCAGTTCATGCTCTGTTAACACCATTTCGGATCAATATTCAACAGATAGTAACCCATCCTAGCCTAAGGTTACCTCAATGCAAATAAACCTCAATCTCATGCACTTTTCCACCATGTCTGTATGTTTTGTTATGTATGTATATATGTATGTATATATATAAGTATGTACTTATCAGAGCTTTTTTATACATATTAAAAGGATCTTCAAAAAGCACTGTATGAGTGATATATATATAAAGCTATATATACTGGGTTACATACATAGCTTATACTGGGCTATAAATAGCTATACATATATATATATATATATAGCTTTGTGTTGCCTTCATTAATTTTATTATTTCCAACTGATTACATAACAGTTTGTTTGGGGAAAGTCAAGTTTAACATCTTTTAAATTGTATCTATTACTAACATTCAAATTAATAAATTTAGGGTACAAATACGAGTGTGTGTGTGATGATTATTGGCAAGTTGCCATGGAAACTAAGCCAAACGACTCAGTGCCCAACACTCCTTGATGAGTGGCACAGATAACCTAGCAGCAGATTTATAGCTTTCCACCAACTGGGCATCTGCTGACAAAATGCTGTGCATGAGCTTTGCTTGTGTCTTTGGGATAGCAGACTTCCAATACTCCTAAACGTCAATCGATTCATTGTACATATCTTGACATTTAATACAGAACTTTTCAAAGGTGCTCCTTGCTAGCCTAAATGAAGTTATAGTTCAAAAAGAATAACTAGTTCATGTGTAGGTGAATACTGCTGCAATAAAGTCTCCAGTGACACATACAGAACCATGCCAATGCTTTCTCATTCATGGCATGTGCAAAGCATTATCTAATGTATTGTCATCACACAGAATCACTAAGTTATGCCATATTACATAAGAAAATATAACTACCTTAACTTGTGTTGCATTATAAATGTAATAAAAGCTTTAAGATCAAAGTTAAGCTATTTGCTGTAAGCAATACAGTTAGGTTGTAGTCAAAAATTTTCAAGGGGTCAGTCTGATAAAGAAATAGTAAAGAATAGGCTATCTGGAGTTATATTATATTTGAATAAAATACTGCTTAATTAGTAGATTATTTAGGTCATTTGTTGCTAATACTTTATACTTGCAGGTAGATTCAAAATTTAATTGTTGTCACCAGTGTAAATTCATGATCAGTTTACAAGCTACCAAGGTTACAACAGTGGTATTATGGCTCCTTTATTATACCCGTAAAACTGTATTCTGTTATGCAGAAACTGTATTCATTTATATAACACGAGACCTTTAGCCACACCACTGCTAAATCGAAACTTCTTTAGACAACACAGTAAAAATTTTCTTAGGTACAAACCCTTCGGAGGGAGACGTCCTTGACGTTCTTCAGCTCCGTCTGGATAATCGCCAGCTTCATCATTGTATTTGTGTTCAACATCTGAACTGCTGAGAAGATGTTCTCAGGTTCAGTTATTCGTCGGTGGAAGCGTTCAGACTCTGCCCGGATCTGGTTCTCAAGAGACGGATCCTCTTCCTCCGCATCAGAAAAGAGCGGATCGTTACCATAAATAACGCGCTCCAGGTCGTCCAGGAAGCCGACCTTGGATGGGCCGGATAGCAGACTGCCCTCTGGCTCTGGACGCGCGACTTTTGTCTTGCTCTGTGATTTGTTCTTGGCATTCTTTCGGCAGGTGCATTTCAGTTCACCTGATTCCACCGTCTCGTTCTCATCCACAATCATGTCTACTCCATCTGCGCCGCTTCCCATTTTCTCGGAATTAACCTTCAGAATATTGTCCTTACTTTTCGTTTTTGATGACTTTGAATGAACCTCACAGTGCTGCTTCTTGACCTTCTTGACCTTTGTGTCACTCTTCACGGAATGCTCACTTGCGCTTGACATGCTCGAACTCACGCTTGCGTTGTCGTCAAAGTCCTCTTCCACTACAGCTCCGGATTTCCGTGCCTTCTTCCTGCTTCCCGACTTCAGCTTCGACTTTGAGAGTGTTCCCTCGGTTACTGTCAAAAGGTCTTCAAAATCGTCGTTTTCTACACCGTTCTGACCCTGAGATAGCTCGGTGGTCACAACAACGCTGCTGCTCATCTCCAATCCAACGTCTGAGGTTCCTCTTGCTACAGACCACAACCAACAATCAGTTAAGGACAGGTGTGGTGAAATCTTGCAATATTGTCACTTATGCTTAGGACAGGATCTTACAAAACTCAGTCATACAGTTGGGACTTTCATACTATGTTACAGAACACACAACATTGGGTGGCACAGTGGAAGACTGTTTATGCATTTGTTCACTGAAGTATATAAAATCAGTGGAGTAGCTGGCCTGGGGATCATGGGGTCCAGACTCCCTCTTAGGATAAGACCATCATTCTTATGATTTGTGTAGATTCGATGAGATGTTTTATGTGTACCACCAATCGCTCACTGTTCATTGCTTGTACTCAATTCCTGGCATGTTTATTTTGGGAAAACGCATTGGCTTCTGGGCTCCACCCTGACACCCATTGGGGAGCCTATGAAACTCCTCAGACTGCCTAGTTGTTAGGAACTTTGAGCCTCCTGTGCTTGCTGTCCAAAACCTCCTCATTTTTCCACCACTTACTGGTCTAAGCTATAAAAGTCACCCATGGCAGTGCCCAAGCTAGTGATAATACTGTACATAATTACATTAACTAAGAAGAATGGACTTATTTAATGTTAGGGATCATTTAGCAATGTTGCCAGAAAGTAAGTCTGCCTGTGTAAAAAAACTGACATGCTGTCCATCACTAAACACGCAGACTGCATTTTTATGCTCTTTACTAATGTTTGAACAGCTTTATTTTTACTAGAAGATTCCATGCGTGAACAGCTAAACCAAGTTTAACTTCATTTTAATAGTATAGAATAGAATTCTGTTGCTTAGCACATCACAGCACAGGCATACTGAGCTTGCAAACTATTATAAGCAGCACAAACATGTAGCCCAACTGTCCTTTATTCGTATCAAATGCTTCTGGAACTTCTGCTGTATGCAGTTCAAATCCTAGTGCATGAAGTGAAATTGGAAAAAATTTATTCCAGCGGATGGATTTCTGTTGCCCATTTGCACTTCCGATGCAAGAACAGGGTCACACCTTTAAGGTCTAATGTTGACATATCAAGTAACACCTGAACAATACAGATTACTATATTAGCACTGTAAAAGCGATTAAAATATTTTTGGCTACTTTTATATAATATGTTTACACCAAGATATATAACAGCCCTTGGCATAAGTGCTTGGTCCATGGTCTACTTAATACATTTAGGAAATGCAACACATAATGCCAGTACCATCACAAAAAATAATCTGAGAAGAGGTTGTAGCAAACGGGAAGCAACAGAGGATATTGCCCTGATTGAACATTTTGTCAAAGCAGTTAGCAGATGTTTTGTGCGGATAGATTAGTTAATTATAATATATAAATTCAAACAAAACTGAACCCTTATTTAATCTTGATGGTAGCTAGCTCACACCAGCACCATCACATCTCAACCCAACCACTTCATCTCACCTTACCAGTGCAGATTGCTGTAGCATTTGGTAGGCTAAGTTGCCATTAACATCATCCATGAATGATAAACGCCGCAATATGACAAAGAAAAATCCGTTGAAATATCCAGTAGCACTGATACCCACCAGAACCAGTATGCTAGCAGTCGAAACGCAATAGGGTTATATAACTCGGGCGAACCAAATCCACAAACATTCGCTTCAAAGTTAAACTCCTCGTCTAGATCGACCCTTTCCGCAATCCCAGATTCATTCAAACACCTTCACTGTTATCCCTGAAACATTTAATTCTGTGATTTTATTACGAATCGTTTTGTTTCGACAGCAGACTCAGTCATTGGCTTCCGAGGATGAAGGCCACTCCCCACCCACAGAAACTTTGGTGCAACTTTCACGTCAAAATTTTCTGGTCTTCTGAAACTTCTAGGCTGATAAAACGTTCCAAAGTGAAACCCCGCAAGCTGGTATTGCACCGGATAACTTTTTAATTAGTTTAAACTACTAAGTAAAATTCCTGTGATTATAATTGCTCATACAACGTATATCTACCGATGCGCTTGGCGTACAGCGCCTGTTGATCTGTGTAAACAGAAAATCGCATTGAGTCTGAACTTCATTTAGGGTCGGTCGAGGGCTTTACTTAAGGCAAAATTTTAGCGTGTCCATTTTCCATTTAAATCTATTGTTGCGAATTATGGCTGTACTACTTCTTCGCCTTTTTATGGTTTTCATTCGTACTCAGTTTAGTGCAATTTATGCGTAGATCCCCGGCTGACGCAATTAGAGGGGGCTGCAGCTGCAGAGGCTAGTTTAGCAGTACTCTCCGTAACCTGCGTCTCTGGCCGCGGAGGAACACGGCACAAACGGCCCTACCCTCTCTTCGCAGGCCGGCTGCATGGTTTTTATGGAAAGCCATTGAGTTCTAAAAAAACCAGTCGATATGGAAAGCCATGATCGACAATAGTCGAGATGACCTCATTCGGTTTGTGACTCGATACGTGCAAGTCCGCTAATTGCAAGTGAAATACAAAAATACGTTTTTTATAGCGATCGACCTGTGTGGCGGATGAACCACAAGGTTTCTCGAAAGATAGGATTTATAAAATAATATTTTATTTAAATGGTGCACGGATTATATAGCAGTTTCACATTTAAGTTGTTCGGTCCGTTTTGTTTATATATTCTAATATTTCAATGATTTATGTTTTTAATCATTTAAATTATTAAGTCCTTGTTTCTTTGCAACCCCTTCCCACTGTCCAATAATTGCGGACGCCAAATCAAAGCGTCGTTCACCGTCGTTAGCATTAAGAGCTTCTCCACGAACGAACGATCGTCGGCCTAGGTCTTTTGCACGATATCGATTATATACCTGTTAAGCAGTGCGGAGTCAAACAGTGTCGCCAGAAACAAACCATACGATGCAGATATAGCAAGAGCGCTTGCACAAGGGCTACCACACCATGCGTTGGTCTAGACGTAGAGCGGCGTTCTAGGGGGGGGGGGGGGGGGGAAAGTCCCGCCGCTGGTGATAAATAAATAACAGTTCTATGTGAGAGAGGTGCAATGCTACAGATTGTCACCCCTACAGTCCCATTCGAGAAATTTTCAGTAGTCTAATCTCTAGTATGACAGGCTGGTCATTGTGCTCCCAGGAAAGTCACAACTGCAGCGTTCGCTGTCCAATTCAGAAACTGGCTCAAAACGATCCAATTTTAGGGTTGATATTGCTGAGCACTATGAATTCTGTTGCAATAAATTAGGTACAACATTCAGTGGGGTTTCATGTCAAGGCTGGTCATTGTGCTCCCAGGAAAGTCACAACTGCAGCGTTCGCTGTCCAATTCAGAAACTGGCTCAAAACGATCCAATTTTAGGGTTGATATTGCTGAGCACTATGAATTCTGTTGCAATAAATTAGGTACAACATTCAGTGGGGTTTCATGTCCCTTTGGTGTCACCTTCTGACACTTACTGATTGTTCTATTTATTGCATCTCAGTGTCATGCAGTGTTACTTGCAGCAGTTCTCTTTGCTCTACTATGCAATTTGTCCTGGTTAGCCCTCCAACCTGAATATCCACAGTGCAGCATAGAAGTTTTGTTGTGGTTGTCCATCTTATTGGAATATGGATTGTCTAGAAATCTATGACATCAGCTCCTTGGTCTTTCCTGCCTCTCTTCTGTGATCACATGAAACCATTCTCTTTGACTGTGGGTTTGTATTGTTAGGTTGGGAGCACCTACGAGGAGTCTCTTTTAAAAACAAATCGTACAAATTTGTGATTACAATTACAATGTAATTTAAAACAGTAGGTGATCTGATTTTTTCAGAGGTCCTTAAAGATGTTATAAAAATTTTCAGATGCATACATACATACCCACATACATGTACTCCAATCAGATATGGTCAGTTTGATGATGATGATGATGAAAAGATGATGGTCAGTTTAGCAGACACTTAATGCTTTTAAGCATACAGCTTACTGCTGGTATAAACAGCCTTGATAACCTTAACTAGCATAATATGTCGGTAACCAACTAGAAATCTAGGCATAAAAATGAAGCAATAACTCACATTTAAAATAATCAGTTTGCTATAATTTTATTACAGGTACGTTTTGGAGTTTGCTTAACATACTAGAACATTACTCTAAGTAACAGCCTAAGATAATCAAAACAAATACCTACACTTAGAGCTTAAGAAACATAAAAACCATCTGAAAAAAACATTAAATTGCTTCAGCTATCTCACAGAAATATATTTACAGCATATAAACTTCATCCAATGTAGAAAACAAGTTCTTTATAGAAGAAGCTCAAGATGTTTGGATTCAGACTGTCCACTACCTTTTGTATGTGTCCAGGAACATTTCTGGACACAATCACTGTCAAGTATGTTTGAAGGAGCCAACTGGCAACCCTACATAAAGCATATTATTCACTTGCTAATTCACTTACATACAGCGTATTTAAAAATAAAAAAACCACGTAACTAAGTTCTGCAACTGATGATTAATGGTAAGCTTTTATACAGAGTCCAATTAATTATTTCAAAAATTCTTGTACCCTTACTTAAAAGAATAGATCAGAGCAACAGAAAAACAGGCAACTAAGTTATGTAACATACAATCAACGCCCTGGTTATTCACAAAATAGATCAGAGCAAAAGAAAAACAGGCAACTAAGTTACGTAACATACAATCAACGCCCTGGTTATTCACAAAATAGATCAGAGCAAAAGAAAAATAGGCAACCAAGTTACGTAAGCTACAATCAACGCCCTGGTTATTCACAAAATAGATCAGAGCAAAAGAAAAATAGGCAACCAAGTTAAAGCAACCTACAATCAACGACTTGGTTGAATGGAATGATCTAACAAGATGTTTTACACTAGCGCAGGACTATCTACCGCTACAAGTCGCAGCTGTCTGGTTCACTTGACCTACAATTCAATACCCCATGAGTATTAAAAGTAACTTCAGAATTCTTCCGGACTAACTCGCTAAACGAAGCAGTGTTCCCAACCGGTGTCTCCAAGGCACAGTGCAAGTATCATACACAATACAAAATATGGTACCAACAACTTTTCAAAAACCTTGTCCTATGACAGTGCCACTCAACAGGCTAAACTTCATAGGTTGCCACAGAAGTGCAGCCTAGTGTTAATGGCAACATGGAATTGTGGTTTTTGACCTGCTGTAAATTCACAAATCTAGGGCAGATGACAAGTAATGAGGTTTAAAAAGTATTGGAACTTAATTTTAGCTGTCAATCGTTTCTACAGTGTTGCCTTTAACACTAATTCTTGAACAGAGAGGTTTCTACATTAACCTTTGTTAACAGTTGTATGAATATTGGCAAAATGAAACACATCCCCCATAAAAACCCTTGCTTCAGTGATGAACCCTCTGGAATAAGAAGCACAAAACAAGATGGAAGGAGATGCAAAGAAAGTCCAAACCTGTATGCAGGCGAGTGGAGTGGCATATCGGAACACGGTCAGGAATCTGTATGTGCTTAGGGTCATATGATGTGGAGAATGATGAGTTGGATAAAGTCCAGCATATCAGGAAATAGAAGATAACTAGGATGAAATATACTGAGAAGTCTGGAAAAGGTAAATGCAGGAGATGATCCGTTGTTCAAGACAAATAAAGGAAGTTTGCCAAAAAAAGGTAATTCAGAAGATGGATATTTCCCAGTTCCTCAAGTAATGAGTCACATGAAACAAATTGGAGATGTATCTTGAATTGATCAAGTAATGAGAACCCAGAAGATGACCATAGACCAGTGTTTTCTCTTAGTCTGAGAGAATGACCGTCCATGGTCCATGCAGAAAGCTTAAATGCACGGCTCAACGTAGTTGCTCGGAAAGAGTCCTGATTGGCCATCCGACACCCCTTCCCACCAACCATCTTCATTCTTCTGGACGACGTAGATGACAGCACCCTCACTAAATGATAATTCATCCTCTTTGTCCTGAGCATAGCTGTATACGGCCACCACTGAAACAGATGAATAGCATAAGAACGTTTTACAAATTGATTGTTGAACATTCACCACTGAAACTCTTGAATAGCTATGATCTTTACTCATCACAGCAAAGCACAATAAGCAATAAACAAAGATGAGCAACAAATATGCTATCATGTGTTTATGCATTATCAGCATTACCAACCCACAGAAATTTAATTTTACAGATAAAATTAAAACAATTATTGACGGACAACATTTTTACAGACAGTTTTCCCGATACAATTCATTCTTCCCACAGATCTTAACTATTGAGAGCATGTCACGTGTGTCAGGACCAAGGGGTGGGCAGGTCCCACTTACTTACTAAATTTCATATACAAGGGGCAGGTTGACAGTCTAGAGGAAGACTCGAGTTATGGTGGTATGAGATTGCACAACGAGAAGAAGAAACGCATGAAAAGTTATTGTAATGACTTATTTCTGAACTCTGACTTTGCGACTAGCTCGCGACAACATGCATCATGTTTCATCAGGGGGAAATATCCGAGGAAATGTCCATATTCTGTTTCATCACCTCAACCATTGCACTAGCATAAATATAAGCGAAAACCAACGATTATTATTTGTTCTAATGACTAAAATGTTGAATTTTGCTGTTTTGCAGTAAAAATTCAGTTCTAAACAGCATTTAAAAGTTCAACTGCTGCAGAATCATTTATGTTTTCTGACATTTTATTGTACTTTTATGATCACAAACATTTTATGGTCATGTCCAGTTATGGCCACTGAATTTAAGGATTGTCTATGAATTTACCGACGGTTGGCAACTTTGCGCATAATCAAAGCTTTAGCATAAAAATTTTTCACATGCTGAAATGCACTGTTAATTATGTTCCCTTGTAAACAAAACTAATTTTATCAATAATTCACTGCAAAAGCATTATGAAAGATTTCTTACTGGTACAGTTACATTTTAGCAATGTTTCATGGAAAAGAAGTTTGTTTTATTACTAATTTTTTAGTACAGTCAATTTTTTCAAGTTTTTTAAAGTAATAAATAAATACATAAATAAATAAAACAAATTAATAGATAAAGCAGTCATAGTTCATGACATTTCATTTGTTCTGAAGAGTGAAATTTCCACAGGAAAAAAATACCTTTCTCTACAAAGTCTGCAGGAATCCAAGATTCTTCATCGAGAATCATTTGACTCATTCGACTTGCAAAAGGCTCTGGCACATACTCATCCACTGGCCCAGTCTCCTCTGTAGGCGATTCATGATCATCTGGTGGAGGCGGTGGGAAAGCAGGAAAATCTGGGAAAAACAAATTCTGCCGATAAAAAAATAGAAATTATAATGACGGAAAGGTTCAAGGACTAGCATATGAATGAAAAATAATAAATGCTTTTGATGACGAGAATAAATGACAACACTTGGATATGTGGCGTATAGCATATCCGAGATTACTTGGTATCGGAAGATAGTACATTTGATGGCATAACTCTCTGCAATGACTTAAATCTGTTTGCTCGCTCTGATAAGGCTTCACCATAACTATAATTGTAATTTATATAGCACCACTTCAAGGTGAATTCATCAAAAGGAAAACTCATGAAATGTCTGTACTGTCAGACAAATGTCTCACAAATCATAACTTAAATTCTAGGTAAATGTTTTGCACAGCTTTACAAATGAGCCCTTAAATGTAAAAGCTATGCCCTGAAGAACTCCATTTCTGCCTACAACTGCTAAGCTAACAACATACTGTAATTATACTGTCTTAATTTATCTGACTGAGGTAACTCACCTGAAGCCATGCTAGCCCTATCTGGAGGAGGCAGAGGTGGCATTTGGGGTGGTGGAAAGCCTGGAGACATCAGTTCAGCCGGTGGTGGTGGTGGTGGAGGTGGTTGACTATACATTGGAGAAGGTGGTTCTGGAATGGCACCTGGCTCTGGACGTTTCATATCAGGGCGCTTCGCTGCAACTGCAGGTTTTGAGAGCGAAGACCGAGCAGACTGGGAGTAATTCAGCGAAGCATTGCTCTCTCGATTGGCAACTGAAGGCTTATGCTGAAGCTGAGGCGGCTGAGTCTGGCCTGTAGTTGGCTGAAGAAGACAACAAAGCCGTTGGTCAGTCAATCAATTAATTCTTTACGACATTCACTCATTTTCTGGTTTATTAATTCATTTGTTAAAACCCTCAGTTATTCCCTATGGCCCCACACCCATAATTGCATTATTCCTCCTGATGACAATTTAACGCGTAAATGTTTTATTATTAGGATGTTGTATGCATATTAAATTTTCTTGTGTTCTTAAATACTTGTAAACCGATGAGCGATTAGCTACTGGTTAATAAAGAATATACTTACTTACTTACTTACTTATTCGTTCATTTACACCAACATTCTTTTGTTTATTCATATCATCCATATATTCATTTATTAAAGCTGCTCACTGAAGTTTGTAACCTTAAATGAGCTTTTCTGGGTGCACCAATGTAAGGCCTTAGGAAATCCCTGTGGAGCTGGAACAGATGGTACCTTTATCAGCAGCGAAATTAATTTGCTTTTTATTACCCATAATAAGGGTAATAAAGGCTTTACTTAGATGCAATATAAATAACAGTTAAGCTTCCCAAAATCCTTTTCAGGAGCGAGTCTGATTCATTTACAACATACAGCAAAGTGAATCTTCAGAAGTCTGAGAAAAGCTCACATACACAGTGGTAGCACAGTAATTAATTAATGCAACTTGAGCTACACCTGATCAAATTTTCGCTTGAAATACCACAAGCAGGCATGGTGTCTGATTGGTTAGAGCACTCAGCTTGTAATGTGAAGCATAAGGGTTTGAGCCTCCCCTTAGATGGTTACTGTGTAGGAACCTTGAGAACGTCCTTCACTTACAATTACTTAGCGCTATCAATTGATGCTTAGTCATTAGTGGTGCTTAATAATTCCAGAACTAATAAAAATGCATTACCTTTTTTGTGATTCCAAGGTTATCGAGAGCATTGAAATTGATTGGTTTGCGAACATATGCAACTATTTGCTCAGGTTTTTCTGGTGTTAAAACTCCATTACTCTTGACACCAACTGGACGGTAGTAGTTTTTGCCCGATGTCAACTCCCCGATTTCTCTCCGAGCAACCTTCTCCTTGTGGATTGACACGACCTTGAAAAGATTTCAGAGACTGTGCAATTAAGTAAGTAAGTACACTCTCCAATATAGTTCTGAGAGGTTAAAGGAAAGATTAGAATTGTAAACGTGATGAAAGATATAATTGAGAGACTGCAGATAATTTCATAGATTATAATCTGACCTAAGAATCACTGATGCATCACTGGAAAAACATGAAAAGCATCAGCGAAATACTCAGTCAATCATTGACCTGTAAAACATGGCCAACATAAACAGTAAAATATTACAACAGACAACTGAAATTTGGCATGAAGGCTTATGTCGCAACAGATTATTGTCATTGTAAAAGAAGACACATTAGAAACACTGTCATGTAATGTAATGTAAAGACAAGTCCTAGGTTCCTAAGATCAGTGACAAATCCAGAATGCAAGTGAGAGATTCTTAATAGGAACTATATAAATCCTCTGTTACAATTACCTGTGAGAGATGATTGATGGACGACTCCATCTCCGAGACCTGCTCAACTTGTAGGTGTAACAGTTGAAGGAAATTAGTTGACATGAGGTTGATCTGATAAGCAACGCTGGCCAACGACTGTGTCATGTAACCTTTTGTCTCTTCCAGTGCCTGCCTCTTGTCTGCAGCCTACAGAACCCAACAAGTGCATGACCATTACACTTGATATTGAAGTAAGAAATGCAAAGGCTTTGCTTCCACAAATAAACATTTTTATCTCACCGTTTAGCAGCAAATCACACAAATAAGAATGCATGTACAATTCTCTCTATCTAACATACTCATTAGTCTGTGTGTGTATATTTTACACCAATGCAAGACACATTTTGGAATCCATCTGACTGAATCCTTCAGTTTTTATAATATTTAGCCGAAGTGTGCACCAATTCACTGCAAAGCTTCTGAAGAAAGAAAAACTGGTCTAGTTGTTGAAATGGTAGACTTATACCTGCACTTCAGTGAAAGGATGTATCAGACCCAAACCCAACCACCTTGAAGAAGATTATCTGTGGGAAGAGAAAGAGAAATGGCCACCCAGCCTCATATATGCTAAGAAAATGAAGTTGCTAACAGTTCCTATTTTTGTCCACTTATTGGGGCTGCTTCTGAGAGTCCTGCTCTTCAGTCAGTTATTGCAGAACAGGCTGCCTAAAATACTTCTGAGCCTTCCCTACCCTAGTAATATTCTATCAGTACCTGACACTCATTTTGTTTTAATAGTAATTTACCGTAGTTAGTTTGGAAGTGTTAATACAGAGTTTTCCAAAATTGGCGCTACATATAGGTGGTTCTTTACAATATAACAAACACCCTGGCCAAGAAACAGAAAGAATTGTGTGGGTTACAACGCTGCAACATTTACAACGTTATTTGGAGTCGCCCGATTACTTTTCTTTAGCTTGGTTATATTTATTTTGTGTTGTTTACTTGCTTTGCGGCAGCACCTTGCGGCATAAAATTTACTTCCGTGTGTCGTTTATCAGTCAACACCATTCAACAAGACTAGTTAACTTACGTTTGCATAATTTCTTTCACAGTGTGTTGCCACATCTTCTAGATTGGTGTGGCTATCTTGGAGACGCTTCTTGCACTCTGGAATGTCCTTGTCCAACAAATCTAAAAGTTTTTCTATTCCTGACATTCTTCATCGGCCTATTCGAACCAGTCTCCGGTTTGCTTATATGCTGGTCGAAATTTGACATCCGACGGTAGGGGGCGCCGAGCGCTGACTGACACATCTAAATTCCCAACTGTTATATATGTGAATGTAACATTGACATAATTTTATATAAATGTAAATGTAAATGTAAATGCATACGTTTTTCTATAGCAACCGTATGTAAAATGTAAATGTACACAGTTTTCTATAGTGACCGTATGGCCTCGACCATGCTCGGGTGAGATCCTCCACCACCGCTGCTCGATTGAATGGGGGCCACACCATTTATACAATACACTTTTAATTTAATAATGCCATCCTTACAAAGTTCAGAAGTGTACATTAAAGCCGGGAAACAAAAGAAATTAGGAGGCATAAACAGACTGAAAGAGTTAAGTTTTCAGCTTGGAGCGGAAGACATTTAAGGCTAGCACGGTCCATACACGAGGACTTTAAATGGCATGGCGCCAGCGATGGTGTAGGATCTCACCCGATCAATTCATTGAAAAATGCGCAGGGTCGAGGCCACACAGTCGCTATATTTACAATTTACACTTTAGTCTTCGTTTGGCGCTGTAGACATCTCGAGAATACGATTAAGATTACATCCTTTTTCTAACGGGTACTCGAGTAGGGTAAACTTACTCGATCTTGAGTTGGAGTCAAGCACCTATTTAGAAGGCCGTGAGTCAAGTCGCTTCCAAAGATGTTAACATCTTTGGTCGCTTCCTTAGGTCTCGTGTTGTTCAGTTGGGTATTTTGAATAGTCTATGGTTTTTGTAAAGATGGCTGACGGCAAGGTCGTGAAAACGGTGGTGAATGGTGTAAAAAGCCTGTATTACGACCCCTTCCACTGGTTCGTTTTAAATGCAATTTATGTGGCGTAAATAGTTTCAATTGAAATGCAATAGCTTTAACAGGGTTCACAGCTTGTAAATGAGCTTTGTAGTTTTATACTCGTGCGACGTTGGCTGATTTGGCCCATCGTGCTTCATATAAGGGAGGTGAACCCGTGATTGCCACATTACCCATGTACTGTTTTGACGTAGACGCATGATAGTGTGTAATCGTAATCGTAATCGTAATCTCGAAATTTCTACAGCGCTCAACGAAAGCTAAGTCGCGGGAACCAGCTTATTCACAGGCGCTCAGTCAAAACAAAATCGATAGGCAAAAGGGTCAAGATCCAGGAGTCAGGCACTCAGACAGTCGGACGGCTACGGTGGATGCTGTTTGAAACTGAAGCGAGAAGAGAGACAAGAGGAAGAGGAAGAATCAGGATAAGATTTCTGGAAAAGAAGTGTTTTCAGTCTTGAGTGAAAGACCTGCGCAGAAACTGAAAGAGGTGAAGTGTTGGTGAGTTCGTATGATTGACCAGACAACTGTCGCAATTCTGGCGGGAGTTTATTCCAAAGGGGTGGGGCAGCTATGGCTATGGAGCGATTTCCAAATTTTAAGGATGAGGTGACGGGAGGGCGAAGAAGTGTTAGGACAGATGAGGAGCGGGTTGAACGGAGTGGTTGGATAGTAAATAATTGACGAAGATAGGAGGGTTGGGAGGATTGAAGTGTGTTGTAGGTGAGGGATAAGACTTTGTACTCTATTCGTTCTGGTATTTTAAGCCAGTGCAGTGATTTGAGAACAGGGGTGATGTGATGGTATTTGGGGGTTTTGGTGACAGCACGTGCGAGAGCATTCTGGATAGCTTGTAGGCGATTTATCTGGGTTGTGTCAATATTGAGGAAAAGTGAATTGCAGTAGTCAAGTTTTGCATGGGCTATGGATGTGGCAATGATAGATGCGGTTTTGAAGTCAAGCATAGGACGGATTCTGCGAAGGTCGCGGATATGCATAAAGCAAGAGCGGGAAAGATGGCTGATATGATCAGAAAAAGTAAGGTTCTGGTCGAAAATAACACCTAAATTACGGACAGAGGAGTTAGTATTAAAGGTGTGGGTGGAGGCAGAGTCCAGGCTGAGGGAGATAGAGGGGTCAGGAATTTTCTTCAGCTGGTCACGTAGGCCTATAAGTATGAATTCAGTTTTAGATGGGTTCAGGCATAAGAGATTAGATGTCATCCAAGAGGAGATTTGTTTAACCACACAAAGAAGATGATCTGTAGATTCATTGAAACAATTTGGAGAGAAAGAGATGAATAGTTGGGTGTCATCAGCATAGAGGTGATGGTCAACGGAGGATGCTTTAATGAGTGAACTGAGTGGGGTAGTGTAGAGGATAAACAGAAGAGGTCCAAGAACGGAGCCTTGTGGAACTCCGCAAGTAAGAGGGCATGACTTAGAAGAGGCTTCCGAAGTTTTAACAGAGAAAGAGCGGGAGGAGAGATAAGACTGTATCCATAGGAGAGCAGTGTCAGCAAAACCAAACCAGGTTGAAAGTCGGTGGAGTAAGATATTGTGATCTATGGTGTCGAAGGCTGCAGAGATATCGAGGAGACAGAGGCAAGAAACCTGTTGATGAGAAATGGCAGAAACAAGCTTGTTGTAGAGAGATGTCAGCAGAGTTTCGGTTGAGTGGCGTTTAGTAAAACCAGACTGGTGTGGGTTAATGAGTGAGTTAGAAGCTAAATAGTTATTGATTCGAGAGAGGACAATCCGTTCAGTTAATTTGGAGATGAAAGTCAGGTTAGAAACAGGCCGGTAGTTAGAAAGGATTTCCTTGTCGAGAGATGATTTCTTGAGAAGAGGGGTAACAAGAGAGTGTTTAAAAAGAAGGGGAAAATTTCCAGTAGAGAGAGAGAGGTTAACTATTTTGGTAATAATTGGAACAAGGACAGATGCACAGTCTTTCAATAAGGAGGTAGGTATAGGGTCAAGTTCACATTGTTTGTTTGGGAGAGATTTTAGCAGATTTAGTATTTCGGTCTCTGATGTAGGTTGAAAAGCAGAAAATGAGGATCGAGGTGGGGAAGGTGGACTGTCATAGGTGGAAGAGGGAGCATCAGCAGCTGGATTGTTGGAGGTTTTGGAAAGTAGAGATTGAAGAGAGAGACGGAGGGTACTAATTTTGTTCGAAAAGAAAGAACAGAACGAGTCGGCTATTGAAGAAGACGGAAGAGAATTTGGAAGTGGACTAGATGAGTTCCGATGGAGGAGCTGGTTAATAGTTTTCCAGAGAAGGCGAGGGCTAGAGGATCGAGAACGAACTAGTGAGGAGTAAAATCTTTGTTTAGTTGCAGTAAGAAGGCGATGGTATTTATTTGTGGCAGATTTAAGGGCAGAGAGAAGTTGAGGATCCCTGGTGCGTTTATAGGCACGCTCAAGGCGTCGCCGGAAAGATTTGAAGGCCTGGAGATAGGAATTGAACCAAGGATTGTTAGAGTGAGAACGGGATTTGGTAATAATAGGAGCATGCTTGTCAAGGATAGTGGAAAGAGTGGTGTTATATGAAGAGAGAAGGTCATTCAGGGAGGAGGGTGGATTTAACACGAGATCAGAACAGGAAATATCTTGTGTGAAGGCTTCAATATTTATTGAACTGATGCGACGAAAAGAATGAAAGACAGGATCAGGACGTGGTGTCGGAAGAATGTTAAGATATGTAAAGATGGGGTAATGATCAGATGGCGAGTCAAAAGAGAAAGATATATCAGGTGATAGAGTGGAGAACGATGACGTGATAATGAGGTCAAGTGTGTGATTGTGAATGTGGGTGGGGAATTTGACATGTTGAACCAGATTAGTTGAGGACAATAGGGTGAGGAATTCAGAAGCAAATGTGTCAGAGGGGTTATCGACATGTATATTGAAGTCACCTGTAATCAGAAATTCATGAGGTGTAGTGGCGGCAGTAGAGAGGAGGGTTGTAAATTCTTTCAGGAAGACCGATGGAGGACTTGAATATGAAGAGGAGGATGGAGGGCGATATACATTAAAGATAGTCAGATTTGTGTGAGGAAGTTTAAGCGTAACTGATGCACATTCAAAAGAGTGGAAACAGTAACCAGGTGAGTCTAAAACTGTGGCAGGTTCTCGGGTGAGAAAGGCAATACCACCGCCAGTTGGATTTTTATGAGAAGGGCTAGATGGTTTGCAAGGACGAGGTGTACTGTAAAGATGGTAGCCAGGAGGAATACAGTCTTCATATTGAGCAAGAGTGGTGTTTAAATTAAACCAGGTTTCAGATAAGGCAAATATGTCAGGCGGGTGAGAAGAGAGGGCTATATCACTGATTTCTTGTGAATGTGCAGGATGTAGTAATGATCGAATATTTAGCGTGCAAAGTAAGAAGCGGTTGTTGTCAGTATTTTGAGCATTGTCGAGGATGTTGGAGGAAGAAATTCTGGAAGGAGGAGGACAGGTAGGTGAGGGAGGAGGACATGAATAAAAATCCAGTGGGCCAGGATTTGGGTGGATGTCCCCGGAAAGCAGGATTAGTATGTTGAAGATGGTATGGCGGGTGAGGTGCTGTGGTGGTCGCCTGAGAGATGAAGTTAGGAAGAACGATAAAGGAATAAAATACATACGTCCATACTGCATAGTCGCAGTGCCAAATTGGGCGCAGTAAGAATGTTTGGCTGTAGGAACAATGTAGGGCAAGCGGGTGTGGAAGGGTTGGCAACTAATATGGAAGGCGATCATGAAACGTAGACCGAAAATAAGAAGAATGATTGAACTGTACATTATGTGATCTAAGATGACGTGGCAGTTTGATGAAGCTAAAATGGCGGAAGGTAAAGACGCAGGCGAACGAGTGCAAAAAGGACAAAAATTAGGCGAATCTTAAGTTGATTAAATGTTGAAACAAATAGGAACGAACTCACCAAAGACAGAGCATAAATCCGGTAAGAAAGAAAAATTAAAAAATCAGAAAAGACTTCGAAAAGTTAGAAAATATAGAATTGAGAAATAAAGCGCAGACGCCGCGACGCTGGTTCCCTACTCTTCATAGTTTGTTGTGTAGAGTAGTGCTGATGATAGCTATAAACATAAGTTGTCCAACGCGCCTATTGCTGTCTTCCGGAAAGGATCCAGAAATTTCCTATGAGTTTTCAAAGTTTCAACTTTACGCGATAGAAAATGGTCGCCTATCATGTACGTTTGCACAGATGTGTGAAATCGGCTTGGAAAATACTTTATATAGTATGACACTCGTATTTGTCGACACAGCAGTCACCAGTCGGAGAGGGGTACCCTAATAATCTCATCGTATCCACACGAACCCCAAGTTTCATGGTCTTGGCCCGAGACCCAGGTACGCCATTGTGTAAGACCACTTCTGAACTATGGGGAAACATATGTCCATCAAGTTAAGTTTATATTTTGAAAATTACTAGAAAATTCCTGGATCACTTCAAGAAAATGGGAATAGAAACTTTGGACTTCTTGAGGTTGTCTGTCACTTGGTAAATTGAGATTTAATAAAAGTCCAAAACCTTATACTTTTTTCAGTCCAACCAAACAACAAAAAACATTTGGGACGTTCTTGTGTTGGTTTAAAAAACTAAAAATTAAAGCTTATAAGCTTATTATTTACACTTAGATGTATTAGAATTCATATTGGACAGTTAGAATTTTATAATTTCATACTGGACTTAATGACATATTTATAACTATTAGCAGAATCTCATCCGTATATACTGTAGCATAATTAATTATTTCATTATATAGTGTTGGACTCTTGGTAGCTGGTCCAAAACTTTAGAATTCATTGCCCAGTTCAGTTTGTTCTGACAATTCTTCATAGTCATAAGGACGCTTATCTTTCACTGCGATAACCCACTGCCAACATCCTCTGCTCAGATCAGAGTTTCTATTGGAACTCATCTGAAGTCCTCACCACATTATTGGAAACTTATTTGTTGAAATCAGAATAAAACTACTGTTCTCTGATTTGGGAAAATGTGAAAAAGCTTATTAAGAAAGCAGACTTCTTCTGAGGGAGAATCTAAACATATGGTGAGAAAAATTAGATAAAGCATTTTCTGTTACTGGAAAATCTCAAAAATTACAAACTGAATTTTCCATTCACAAATATTAATTTTGTGCCGAAATTTTGTCTTTCAGGCAAGTCGTTAAGAGCATTGGCTTATTTGCTCTTGGAGTGTACATTGCCAAAGAAGTTGCTAAGATTGATTTGGATGCCGTTGCACAATAACCGCTGGTTTCCCATGTCCTATGAGTAAGTTAGCTTTTTGAGTGTTAGGCCATTCTTACAAAGCGCTCTGCTTTCAGTGTTTCTGTTTGCTTTTATCACAGTTTGTCAGCCAGGCATTGATGCTACATGATAATCCAAAGGGTGAATTTTCAATCTATGGAATAATACACTTTACTGGAAAAAAACTTCATTTAGCTTGCATGCTTTATCACTTTTGTCTTGCTGTTTTCATGTGAACTTCTGTTCTAGCATAACAGCATCATTACTAGTAGCAGCAAACTTCTTGTCTACTTTTCCTGCTTATAGTAAAGTTTTGTGCCTTCGTAAATCAGGTTTAGAATGATTTTGAAAGCTAGCACATATACGTAGGTACACAGACATGTCACAAACCATAGCCTTCTCATTCATCTGCCCTCACCTTTATTATGTCAACTCAGTCTATGCATGTAATCTCAGGTTTTGAAATTAAGTAGCTTCAATGCATCCATACTTCCCTGGCTTGTGTGGTGCTCTTACAAATGTCTTAAGCCTACTCGGTCAGCTACACTGGCTTCCTGTAGAATTCAGGATAGCATAACAGATTTACACTAGCTTGTATGACCTAAAAATTCTTTCCATGAGCACTCCTACCTACCTTCATCCACTAACCCCTGCCTACATCACTTCCTGCAGCCTGTGAACTTTGGATAATGGTCTTATGGCTGTACCACAATGCGGAACTGTCATGGGTAAAGGTGTGGAAAGTTGTACAAATTACTGCCTGGATACCCAAGTCCATTCTGAGTGGGGACCCGACTTAGTACCTGGATAATCAATGGATAATAAATTAACCATCCAACAGCCTGCACTTGAGTTATATGAATTAGGCCTAAGTCAGAGTTAGTTAAATTAAGCAGTCACCTTACCCACGAGGCCACAATATCTTTCAGCCCACCATAATGACAGTGGTCTCTATTCCTATTGATGCCTAGAGACTGCAACCCAAAACCTTGAACTGGCTGAGCTTCACAGGCCACGGATAGCTGTGCATTGTTAAGCTGCAAGCACGTGACTAATACAGCAATCTGCTTAGATAATCATGCTTCTTTGGCCAGGCTTTGGGTTATGATTCACTGTCTGGGTGCCGCCCTTTGGGCAGATACTGGGGCCTCAATATGGTCTTTGACAGGCCTAGTCATGGGCTTTTTTGTATTCCCCACTGCTGCCCCCAAGGATTAGAACCAACTACCAGTGTTTCTCCAATCCTCAAACTCTTTTTCTGCCTTCAAGAAACACCTCAGAACTCACTATTTCTAACTGGACTTCAAATATATGGATATCCAACTGCATTTCACCTGGCAATTGAGTAACCCTGTCTCAAATTTGCATTTCTTCGTGGCTTTGAACGTGTTCAAACTTTTCTTAGTAATAATATAATAGCTACCTTTTACATATGGTACTGGTAATGCCTATTTCATCTAGAGCACCTGGTATTCGATACATTTCCTATCTCCCCTTGAAATATGTAGACTGTGCAGTGCTGAACTATAGTTCTTGTGCCTTTTGTTGTTTTTGCAGACAACTTATCGTATTTTTGCTGAGATGGGAGTACAGAATGGAGTGCTTTCGTGGGAAAACTACTGCCAGATCCTCCAAAAGAAGGACGTGAAAGCCTGTCATGATGGAACTTTGTTAATGTAAATTTACACTTGCTGTTGACATTTACATCTTTGCAGTCTGTGTCGGTTTAATTATGTGTCAATGTTGGTAAATAAATATGAACACATCAAACCACATATTGTTTTTAACTTGTCTTTGGTACCATAGACAACAACATGAATACAACAGTGGAGAAATTGCTGGTGTGTTATGCAGTTCACGGCCATCTTATTATTATGCATAGTCAAAAATGTGCAGTAGTGCTCAAAACAGTTTGGTGGCAAGAACATGTTTACAATGCACTAAAGCTCATATAACAAGTAGCTGTTGAACCAGCTGGAAAAGGTTTAGGTCACAAGTAAATGCAGGAGATGAATTCATCACTCCTAACAGAGAAACTCTGGTTTTCTGCTTGAACTACACTAGCATGTACGTGTAATCGTTTAGATGAAAGCCAAATAATCTTTGACAACTGGTCTGTGACATGGTGGTCTGTCAGTAGCGCACTTGGCATGTGATCCAAGGGTTGCAGGTTTGGGGAGTTGAGCACATGTCTCTGTCACCAGCAGCATAATCTGGTAATGTTACGAGCTGTGAAGTAAACTGTAAGTCCCATGAAGCACTGGACCCACATCCCAGACCTTGGGATTTGTCTGTTGCCGACCTGGGCAGAGAATCAAGAAATAAGTACGTGTTCACTGTTGTATATGGGCCGTCCATAATGGACATCCGCAAAAATAACCTACTTTGGACCCCTCCCTCCACCTTGTCCACAGATGGCATTACTATCCCCTTTGCAGATGTCTGAACTCCAGCAGAATACCAAGGCCTAGGCCAAGACTAAGATATCCTGTTGATTTTGCAAGGGCTAGCTATGCTATGCCATGGGATGGGGCACTTTGTCACTTTCACCAAAGGGACTATCCAATGCAATACAGACTGTCTGCTTTCTGAAGTTGGGTGTTTATGGCATAGGTTATACTGAAATAACTACAGGGTGGGCCAGAAGTATTTGTTCAACTTTGAAGGCCTATAACTTAGGCAGTTTAGCAAGTAAGTGTATGCTTAATGCATCAAATTAAAGGTCGTTATATCAGCTACAACTGCTCAAAAATTTACATTTTTAGCTTTATTAATAATTGCGTAAAACTACTGTACTGAATATGCATCAGTTTACAATGATTTTAATTCGTCTATCTTGCAAAACACAATACTTGGAAAATTAGTCTTTGCAAGTTTGCATTATTGATAGCCATTAAGAAATCCAAGAATTATTTAATCAAATAAATATTCAATGTGTCTTCCACGAGCTCGAATGACTGGATTATCCTCTTGGCTACAGATCAATTCAGCTACACGAGCGATGTTGTCAGCGGTACGCGCCGAACGAGGACGGCCAGTAACAGGTTTACGTTTAGAACTTGCACTCGCGTCAATTTGTCTAATTAATCGGTTGAGATTGTTTTTACTCCAGTTTCTAGCAGGAAATTCATTCATCATTTGATATGCATTTAAATGTTTTTCAATTCTTAAAATTCGAATCAAAGTCCTGTCATCTTTTGTTAACGGCGCCATGATGAAATTATTGTTTACGTCAGAAAACAAGGTAGGTGCGGTACACAATAATTATATGGCGCGTAGTGCAAGCTACCGTAATGAAATTTGTCGGACTTATAGCTGATATAACGACCTTTAATTTGATGCATTAAGCATACACTTACTTGCTAAACTGCCTAAGTTATAGGCCTTCAAAGTTGAACAAATACTTCTGGCCCACCCTGTATGTACCAAATTTAGATGCAGACGTCCGCATTGGACTTAATCCACTCCCCATTGTCTGCATCTGGATGACCCTTCCCTTCCTCCCTATTGCAACGGTCTTTAATGAACGACCCCCATGGGAGCTTTACTTCTTAGCTGGCCTCCAAATGTGCTACAAGTGACCAACTTACCATTGAGGAGCCACTGACCTTCATCCATTCAAAAAAGACTTCCTTTAGAGGGTTGTAAATAAATTGGCATATTAATAATAATAATTACGATAATTAACAAAACTTCGACTTAACTAGTTAAGCAAGTTAAGTCTACAATGACAACTTGGCCTGTTAAATCCACACTTAACACCACATCAAAAAACATGTTTCATTGATTTCTTTCAAAAATTGTCTTCGGAACAAATTTCTTCTCTTTGAGACTGTCAACTTTGGTCATGTCCTTGTCCCGATTCTCCTCCAGCAATCGAAGGTCTCGCTCCTCTGCGATGCTGTGTTCTTTCCATGGGGTCTGTCTGTCCCCACGAATGAACCACTCCAGGTTGTACCCTACAACCCCAATTCCAGCTGCAATTGGCCAGACGAGGTAAGGAGCATAAGTCCTCGCAAAGCCAAGGATAAGAGGCCACACCATTGGAGTTTTGCCTTTATATGAAGAAATTACAACTGTAAAATGCACCAAAAAAAATAATTTTTTAATACGTAATTTCAAAGTGTATCAAAATTCTTCTCAAGCTGTTTTAAGTTTGTTAGTCATATGTGCCTGATTATCCAAAATTCTACAGAAATAGGCACAAGAGCACAGGGTCAAAATGAGAATTGTTTAAAAAGAACTACACATTTATTTATGTGCACATAGCCCCAAGATGTCTGAAACTGACAGTTGCTTGTATAAAACTGCTCTAGTGACACCTCCATTTAAAAAGCCTGGATAGTCTGACAAATTATAGACCTACAGTATTCCCAATTTGCATAACATCTCTGAACTGCTTGAATGCTTATTTCTAGTACATCTTCAGGGGCATGTAACATCTCAGAATTTTAGTCCTTTTCAGTATCGTAAACATTGTTCATCTGAGACTGCTAGCAGTCACGGGCACACTACAGTATGTTTCATTCAGTGCCTTCTGGCAAAGCAGCTCTTAATAACATTTCATTCAGTGGCTTTTGGAAAAGCACCTCTTCTCGTATCTCTTGATTTGAGTGTTGCATTTGATACTGTAGATCTTGGTATTTTATCTCAACTCTGTACATCATATGGAGTTTCAGGTTCTGCTCTTCTCTGGATATCTTATCTCTTGGATGGACAGCTATCCAGTAATAGCAAGTCATATGGCCAACCAGCCATGAGTATCCTTGGATGCAGATCCTTTGATACAAGCTTGATGCAGTCACGTTGAATAGTTAGTCGTGGGGAGTGACAGTCAGCTGGTGTACATGATCAACAATATTCATGGTGCTAGTCCCATTGGATCATGTAACGCCTGGATGTCAGTGGAGAAAATAAACATATCAGATGTAGACAAGAAACATAATATGCTCAGGTAACTCATCTGAACAAAAGTGAATTAATCAGAACTAAGGCAGGTTGTTGTAAGAAGGTGTAAGAGTAGACCAGGATACATCTCACAGACTCAATCCAAACTTGATGCCTGCAGGGCTGATAGGCTTAGTCAGTTCTAAACTCTGATGCCAGTCTTATCAATAGGAGAAAGTCATGCGACCATGTCAGTTATCTGCTGTGTGACAACCTGCTGTAGTCGAGAGTCCCTCAGCGGATCTCTTACAAACTGTGCCTAGTATTACCATACATGGCACTGATGGCCTTTTCCCGGGTTATAGGTAATCCATATTACTACATCCAGGTGACAGACAACCAGCGAGTATATCAGCTACTTGCGGCCCCAGCAAGGAATCAACATGTCCCACAATCCTTCACAACTTTCGCAAATGCTCTTGTAGCACTTGCTAGAACAAGCTTGGAGCAGTCAGATTCATGACCATCTGACAATTTAATTTACTTTTTTTCAAATACAAAATATAAATACATTATATAACTAACCAAATGTAAAAGAAACTTTATTTTCTGAACTTTAATCAAGTTCCGAGCGGCTACCGTTGCAGAGGTCGTAACCAACACGCATGCCTGTGTCACTTGATTACAGAAAAGCGATTACACATGAGCTATAAAAACACTAGCGCCGCTATGTGTTCGAATGAATTCGTAGTATGCGTCCGAATTTATGAACTTGCACCGAATGATATGAACTTTTACCTGGTGATAGCTTTCAACTTAATTAGTCGAATGCGCCTACTCCCGTCATTCGCAAGCGATCCTGGGATTTTCTACGATTTTTAAAATTCACATGTAACCACGCAAATCGACATCGTCCGCCACGCTGATGTCTATGAATAATACTTATAAATAGAGATGACTGGTTCGCCATATAGAAACCGGAAGTTGGCCTGGTTAGCTACATTGGTTAACGCGTAAGTCAAGGCGCCTCTGTGCGTGAGAATGCAAGTTCCCGTCCCGGTCGTGGCTTATTTCAGGGATTTTAATCTCGGGCTAGCACGGTCCGTACATGGGGAACTTAATTTGCATGGTGCCCATTCAAACGGAAGGTGGTGGTGAAGGATCTCACCCGATAAATTCATTGAAAAATGAACAGGGTCGAGGCCATACGGTCACTAGAGAAATATATGTACATTTAGATTTACATCAACGGATTATGATTTTTTATTACAATTTCATTTGAAACGACCATCGATTTTATGTCTTGGGCACTATGACAACAGTATTATAGGTCTTTTTTTTATTAGATTAGGTTAGATTAGACACTATATTGACTCGCTTTCATAGGGCTACAAGTAGGCCTATCAACTAGTCACACGGGAATGTTGGGGTTTACGGTTTCCTTGACTTTAATATCCGCCTATGTTTTTGTAAATGCTTGCAGTAATATAACTGCTCGCATAGACAGGCATTCTCCATATGGAAGGAAACGGTTATTTCTAGCAGTCTACTCCCAATGTCCACAAACACAGTAAAGTGCAAGCGCTATATGACTGTGCGCTCAAATACAGTTGAAATGCAATCCTTGCGCAGCGGATTTGAATTGGGTTGCTAATTTAGATCCCTATTCGGCTATACATATCCATCTCGGGCCTAAAGAGCTAATATGTGATATTCACTTTGACGTCTTTATTCAAACCTTCATCTTGAAGGAGGTTCTTAAGTACTTGGAGTATACTATGATTACGGTATGAAAGAAATATATTAAAGAGACAATGTTAGTATTCTGTACGCCTATAACAGTCAAACTTAACTATAACTTTAATCGCAATTTATATAGCGCCCTTTAAAGAGGAACTCATCAGAGGCGCTCCGACCTGACAACACAAAATCATGATCGAATAGAATGGTTTTCAAGCGCTTTAGGGAAAAAGGCAGAGAATGTCAAGAGAAGGTCATGTCGCATGTTGCTAGGCAACATATTCCAGAAAGATGGACTAACCACAGCAAGTCACCTTACGCAGCAGGTCGAAGCGGATGCGACTCGGGATGGAAAATACCGAGGCGCAAAAGCTCCTTATTATAAGATGGAGCACAGTCTACAAGACAATTACGCACAAGCATTAAGACCTTAAGCTGCGTCAAGTCAGAGAGACAGAAAACAGATATACCTACCACAGGAAGTACAACACCCCGTTGCACGGAGACCAGATGAAAAGAGACAGAACAGCTGTCGGTGGGCTACACTGAGACTGAGAGAAATAGAAAGGCAGCAGACAGGATGGATGAGGGTAGGATTTCTTGAAGAGGTGGGAGTGCACTGTGTCCTATAAACACCGATGGCAAGTCAAATCACTGCAGATTTCTAAGCAAAGCGTAAAGGGCAAGAGAAAGATAAGGCCATAAAAAGGAAACCAAGACAAGAGAGAAGAGAAAAAACGAAATAGAATGTTTACATGACCCTTGATCATGCCTGGCGTCAGTTTGTCTAAAGATGGAATACATATCCTATACAATCAAAACGAATCAAGAATCAAATGAAATGTGTAAGATCTGCTGAGACGTGTGAGAATAACTGCGGCTGCTGATAAGAACGAAACTGATGTCTATGTAGTCTACATTTGGTCGTTCTACAACTCTACGATCGCAAAGAGATAGACATCTTCATTCCCCGTTTGGGTCTCAAGGTCGCCACCTCGCCGGCGATCTCCAACGACTGGCTCGGATCGAGCCTCGCTTTGAAGCGCTGGAAGAACTTGCTTATCAGAATCTTTGCCTCGATCTACAAATAGGTGAACGTTTGACAATATAAGAAGTGTGGAGTGTAAGTTGCGTGACCATCTAGTGATATACTGCCTAAATATCGACATGTGCATAAGCTGCTTTGTTATACGTTTGTGAATAACTTATTATGAATGGGTCATTGCATTAAAAGCATGTATTGTTGCGTCATACAGAGCGGCAATCATATATTAGCCTTTACAATTGTAAATTAAAAACTCACCAATACAGTAGTATTACATTTATCAGCTCGTTGGATAGATATTGATAGTATAACGAAAACTATGGAGTACTGGACTTCGAAAATAGTTAATAAATCAAGGCACGGGATTTAAAAACTTATTATTCCTTACTATTTAGTTCTCTTATGCACCAGCTGACCATTTACACTGCCATTTTAAGTCTGTCGTAAGAGTAGTAGTAGTTCTTGTTTAACGACATCTTATGGCATCAAAGGCCGTTGACGTCGCCCTCCTCCTTTATCCAGGCTCGGGACTGGCACTACCTGACTAAGGGCAATGGCGGAGTTTTGTCGTAAGAATACATATTTCTACATATTTCTAGTAACTACTTTTTAGGGGAAGTCTAATTTTCTAATCCACTTGTGACCGTTTGCTTTTATTGCTGTATTGGTCACTGACCTGAGCAAACTGTTGTCCAATGCAGCTTCTTGGTCCAAGAGAAAATGGCAGAAACGTGAATAGCTTTCTGAAATTACATTAGCAAAAAGCCCATGAATACATTCATAGGCATATAAATAAGCCTTCGTTAGTAGGCTGCGAATAGCGGTTGGGTGCTGTTGGAAAGGCCCATCAGCAGAATCAAAGTGAGGAAAAATCACAAATGGGGAGACAGAACCAGTGAATGGAATTGTCTCAACTTCCCATAAATATTGCAACCCATGTATGTATGTATGTATGTATGTATGTATGTATGTATGTATGTATGTATGTATGTATCTGGTTATTAAGTAGAGCCTTTATTGAACGTCACAAGGGCGCGAAAGCTATGATTGTATGTTCAACACAAACAGTGCCTTCGATCTTTTCTTATATTGTGAAGCTATCACGAGGTTCTAACACAGATGATCGGTGTTTCGAGCTCAGAGAAAAAATCTTCTGACAGACCTAAAATTCATACGTGTGATGTTATGGTGGATTGGCCTTTGTTTGGAAGTTGATGAATTATTGTGTGAAGAAGCGTGAAATAGTATCGGATTAGAAGTGCCAAGAGCGCTTGAACGAGAATCGTAGGCCTAGTGAATCAAGACTGCAGTGAAACAAAAGGCTATTGACTACAAACTGCCCAGAGTTAGACCAAGGGCAAGAACAACATGGGGTTTCGCTTAAATCTATTGGCCGATGCGTGCAAGACTATATCTTTAGCCTATTTGGAGACTTAGGCCTGATCTTTTTAGCATAGGCTGTGAATGGGTGTGTCGTTTACAAACGCAGGTCATGATTAAGTGAACGTAGATCTACGAAATTGCACAGATCATCGGGTGTATAACCTTTCGGCATCCGGACTAAATCTCTCTGGCATGAATTCGGTGGGATCTTCGAAATGTTCCGACAGACGGTGAATGACATAGAAATTGATCTGCAGCAACGAACACAAACACATCCACATTAATTGTTTACAGCACAATATAAATGCCTCATAATGTGCAATTATATCCAGACACAGTCTATATGCGATCACGGGTCCACATAATTTTTATATTCATTATAAGACAGGGAAACCAGACGAAGATGAATATGTTGAAAAATGTCGACCAAATCTTCCTAACGTGATGCAGACCATAGAATAAAATTCCCACGGACTGCTTTCCATCTCATCTTAAGCTTAGATCGATACTATCGCTTTTCACCAAATAGCAGCTTAGCAGTTTACTAACAGACATCTTTACTATAGTTGGGTTATTTCTGCATTTATGTAGCTCCAATATATAAGGCCTACAAGTATATCAGCATGCTTCGGAATGCGATGTCCGTCAATGGTGACATCTTCTAGGTTCGTTCGAACGGTTCCTGGAGCCGGTGGGTAGAGACGAAGAGATTCCTTGAACACCTGTCCAACATATTCCAGCTGGTTCAGGTCGTCGAAGGTGATGGAAGTCCGCTCACCCAAAACTCTGTCCACTTCTTCTTGCAGTCTATGTGTGATAATAAAAGACATTATAATTGTCATCTCATCGCAATCAACATCGACATTATTTTAATATATGGGACTTGTTGTCGCCATCATTTCAACATCATTGTTTTATTTACCTCACCGCAGTTATTAGCAGCAAATTCGTATTTGTGTTCAGTATGACGAAACGACGATTATTATGCGTATAAACATTGTCAGTGCGATTTGCTATGGTAAGGAAAAAATTCCATCACTTTTGGCTCAAACTACTTTCCACGGAAGACACACTTTCAAGTAGGCTACATTTCCATCCTTCACATAGATAATTCCTTCTCTGCTTCCAACACAAATAGCACCATGTTTACTGTAACCATGCAAAAAAATTAACTTCTGGCTTCGAACTGATTGCAGCTTGGTTTTGGTGTGCCATCGGTTGATGTCTTGTGCATTAGACACCTGGCGCTACAGAAGCTGCCAATTAATAGTAATAATATTCACTAAGATTTAGAAGCTCTGCAGATTAAAACGGGGTTTCAATTGACGGCCAGAACTCGTAAAGAGGTTAACGGGACACAATGACGATGAAACGTTGAATTGTTATGTATGGATGCGATGATACTTGAGAGCAATTTCTGGTCTTCTGCCGATTTCGCCGAAGACGAAGGACAGGGCGTTGGCCGTCGTCTCTTGGCCAGCCACGAAGAACGTCATGAATTCATCCAAGAGGTCTTCGTCTGTCAGACTATCGCCAGCCGCATCTGCATCAGCAACCAGGAAAAGCATCTTCACCAACAGATCTCAACGGCATCTTCGAAAGTTTAGTAGGCCTAATTGCACGCCCTTATCTAACTCGCAAAGTGGATGCTAACCCACGCTGGTAACCAACATAGATGTATCCGATCTTTACATGCGCTTTTTACTAGTTCAAATGTGCATTTCTGAGTTATTCTTCAAGTTTCCTTGATACAGCTTTACGCGCAGTTTTCGACAGTATTCAGACCACTTCCATCGCTAATGTTCAGCCACCATCTTGGAGAGTCTCACTGACACGCGGGTCGGCCCTTGTATGTCTGCCAAACACGTGTCGCAAGAAGCCTTACCCGTTTTGGACATTCCCAAATGCTTACAGACGTTGTTTGCAAACGGGAAATTATTAATTCGCTTTTCTGAAGTTGTGAGCCAGAGTAGCGCGGTATCACTGTCCGTTAATAAAAGGTTTTCTCGTGATCATATACAGTTATAGCATAGTTGTACGTTTGTGAGTCCTAAGCCTGGAAGGAGGGTTGCGCTCTAGGGCGGAGGTACTACCATCCATAATACTACTTAAGACTACAGAAATCATCGATCGTATACTGTCAGACATATGTGCAGTATAAATAACATCTGGATGGTCAAACAAGCGTTTTGGATGAGCAGTGAAGCGTGCGATCGATACTGACGGGCAGAGAACTACGGACCCTAGAAGGAAGGGAGGATCTTTACTACTGAACTGTTGTAGTTGATTTTGTGTTTAAATTATTTTATTTCGTCATTTATTCAGAGCATTGTATATAAGGCCTCTTTAAAATATCTATTCAGAGATGCTCGAGCCTGGCTCAGCTCCTGCGAAACAGAACAGTGAAATGGAAGACAAGAATCGGGGTTTTTAAAACTTTTTAGATAGGCTTAGGCGGTTTTTAGTCATTCCGCGTTGTGGACAGCATCATAAGTTTACCTTTAGCTCTGATGACGTAGGTGAAGACATCTTCTGGAACAGTTTCTCCGCTGGCCATCATGGCTCTTCGCTGCTGCAGCAGTTTCATTCCAAGCGTCCGCAAGAAAAGAACTGACTCACCAACGCCCTTACGAAACTGCCTCCGGCTGGGATACCACTGCCGATACAACATAAACTGCACATAATTGAAAAGGAAACTGATGATGGCGACAATGACGGATACCGGGACGACGACGATGATTTTGACGTCTAAGATAAATGATCATAATATTTCCAAGTATGATAATTACTGTCATTCCTAGTGCATGTTCATCAACATCATCGGTGTTGCAAGCAAAATCACGATGATTGTCGCAATTATATTAATGATCACTGTCGTTATCATTGTTATCACCCAATGGCTAATCATCATCTCGGTATGCTTGCCCTCTCCATAGGATCCCTGAGTTTGTAAGCAATTCCTTTCAGGACGTTTAAGATGTGTTCCAGATAGACGTTGCTACTCGTTTCAACCGAATTCATTTTGTAGTTGAAGGCGACCTACACAACCAAATATACAGAGCACACCATCACAAAAGATCTACCCACTGCAGTAAATTACATAACATTACTTTACTCAGTAGGGACACTTGAGGAGATCATATAGGCCTACTCCATATTTTACTAAATTGCTTTATTCTCAATGTTACGCATTCGAATGAATTACTATAGCCCTGTATAAGCCCTAACTGCAATTTTTTCAATGGTTCTCTTCAAAATTGAGTCATAAGAGAAAGCCGGTTAATATGCAGTCTTCCTGTAATTGTAAAATGTCGCTACAGAAGTAGATCCAGCGCACAAAAAAGACTGGCCTCGCTGATGGCGTCAAGCGTGACGCGACACAGGTGGTCTTGCATATTGAAGAACGTCTGTCCATCGGCTAAAGTGGACAATTTTTCCACCCATTTGTCGCCCACACTGTTGAACTGACTCATGAACATCTTCAGGTGTCTAACAAAAGAGTCAAACAATTTGGTTTTGGCTTACCAAATGAAGCCTCTATTGTGAATGTAGTATTAAGCTGATTAGTCAGCATGCTTAAAGCGCGAGTTTGCTTATAAAATTTCCATGTGTCAGTGGGTTACTGATCTGTTTTGTGCACGGGCGGATCACACGCTTACGATTAATGGGTGCGCCTGGCTTTCACGGACACATGGTCGGGGTGATGTGAATGACTGGCGGCGCTATATGCACGCAGGGGGTGCTGTCAGCAGTAATTTTTGCCAACGCGCGTTTTATCACGTGAGCAATAGCGTAGTCAAACGTGGTATGTTGCTATGAGTCAGCGAGTTTTTTCAGAAAACTTACAAATGCACAAAATCTGGAGCAGGTCTAAACCAGTCTGTACTGGTCTGGTGTCGTGGTGGGAAAGACCCTATAAAAACAGTGGAAACCGCACTGTTGAAGAAAGCGCGAAGATTTTGTTGTAGTCGTCTGACGTGTATTTAAAGTTTAAGTTACAAATGTTGATAGATTAGTACTTTTGGAAACTGTGACGATTCACGTAGGCCGACCGCTGTGATTGAAATCTTCGTTTAATTACAACTATGAAAATCTGTGTCTTTTTGAGTTAACGCTGCGCTACGAATTGGGCAGTCGATGGTTAGAAGCACGATCACTGACAACCACGAACGATCGGCGACATGAAACCTTCAATAAACCTCTACAAAGGAAGCACGAAGGATTCAGACTGAAATTGCTAACGCTATAGCGAAGTTCTGATTCAGCAAAGAGCTGCAACATGTTCTTACTTTTTGTGGAAGGCCGGGTTCAGGGCAATTCGGCGTTTGTGCCATATGTAGTGGTCCGTCTGTGTCACAAGACCTTTACCCAAGAACCTGGATAAAATCGGCAGAAAACCAGAAATTGCTCTCAAGTATCATCGCATCAATACACGACAATTTAACGCTTCAGCATCAAAGTGTCCCGTTGACCTCTTAACGAGTTCTGGCCGTCGATTGAGACCCCGTTTTAATCTGCAGAGATTTTAAATCTTAGTGAATATTATTATCATTAACTGGTACATCGAGGCTGGAAACTGTGTAATAAAATTCTCCCAGATGAGGTAATGCACTCTCATTTGTTGCACATCAGCTATATCAGCAACAAACTTGACTAGGACAATTCTCTTTACTATATGATCTCAAATAAAGCTAATCAACACACGTGTCGAGTGCACGTGTCATTAAAACATCACATAATCCAGTTCCAAATTCCTTCACTGATTCAAAATGTCATGTCATCACTTTAAAAAATAATATGCTTTCAGAGAGACGAGGAGCGTAACATAAATACTGTGATATGAAAACATGCAGTTTTTTGCAACACGAAAGCTGATTTAACGCAGCAGTAAATGAATATATTATGGAAATTGCAGGCGATTAGAATATTGCTTGATTCGATAATTATTCTTGTGTATTCTTTGAGCTAAGTCACTCACCTGACGCCGTACAGTTTAAAAAGTTCATCGTAAACTTTCGGCGTTTTTATGAATATTTTGCTCCTAGTCATGACCTCCTGAATAACACATTGCAACATAAATATAAGTTCAATTTTTACTGGTACATCATGAATAGTCAACCAAGAATACGTCAATGAACAAGAAATGATGAGGATGACAATAATGAGAACAACGACTACGATGTTGATGAAGGCAAAATTAAAGATTTTTTCTTACTGTTCTAGTATTCAGGTTTGAAAGGTAACGAAGGAAGAGTAACGCGTTACGATATTTAAGTAAAACATTTAGTACTTCTAATTGTAACAAAATATTTAAAACTTGAGGTGCTTTTACTTGTAACGAATAGTTTGCTTATTTTGCAGTACTGTTATTTCATTACATATCGGATTGCATGTTCGTTACAAAGTATTTCTCAACAGCGCAACCCACAGTGTTAGGCCTACAGTGGACCTAAGAGTAACTCTAGATAGGCATCTGAATAAATTTATACAGGTGTCTGTGCTCTAGTCAGAAGCATTATCGCCGAGGTGGAGGGCCATCTGTTCTTGTCTTGTCTTGTCTTCAACCTCCTCGAACCGAGGATTGCTGCACCACGGACAATTTTGTGCCATCTGCTTCTGTCCCTTGTCTCATGTAATAACTGTTCGAACGATAATTCAGTCCACAACTTGACGTTATCGATCCATGTCGTCTTGGGTTTTCCCAGAGTTCGGGATCCAGGAATTGTGCTTGGATGACCTTTTTCTCTAAGCAGTCTCCACTCTTTTGTAGCATACGCCCGAAGTATGAAAGTCTCCACATTTTGCCGTCTCTAGGACCAACTCATTTGTCTTCTTAGCAGTCCACGGTGCTCTAAGAATCTGCCGGAGACACTTCATTTCAAATGCGTTGATTCTTGCCGTTTAATCTTTCTAAATTTATATTCCAACTCTCAGCCATATTGTGCCACTGGCCACTCAAGAGCTTTCAGAAGTCATATCTTTGTTGCCTCTGTTCAAATGGAACATTAGTTGCAGCGTGACACTAACAAATTTCGGCGATGAGTGTTAGGCAACCGACTATGGAAGGATGATGGTAAGATGAGAAAGGGATCTAGATAACTTGACTACAAGCAAGCCCCACGAACACCCGAGAGTAGGCCTACTTCGAGCGTCTATAGGGAACGCCGGATCTAATTAAGCCATCCAGAGTATATTCATAGTATACAGGGTGCAGACATGTAATTCACCCAGATTATGATGGAATAAAGAAGAATAGATACAGAGGTGATACGCAGTACACACACGTGTGGTGCATATATATATATATGCCCTACATTAGACTGTGCATATATATATATATATATATACGCCCTACATTAGACTGTGCACTTTCACTTTAAAAGTGTTACTTGGAAGATTACTATTTTTACAACTTTTTACTTTTACTTAAGTAAATTTGTTGAGGACTTTTACTTTTACGCAAGTACTGCAAGTTAAGTAACATTTACTTAAGTACTTTGGCTCAGTACTTGGAAGAACGCTGGTAGTATTAAAAAATTTTCAGTCATCGTTCTGTTTACAATTACGATTTGATTTGCCCTTACCCTGATGCCCGATGGACAAGAGACCGTAACCACACAGACGTGAACGATATAGAACTTCATGACTGGACCATATTTCTCGATCCTTCATAAGACAAACAGAAGTCCTACAGATGGTACAGTTCACCGTGATACAGCTACGATATTATTAATGCGCTATACAAAACCGCACGGTTGAAAACCCTCACATTAATCTGAAAGCGAATAGCATAGCTCAAAACTACAATAGAAGTAAGTCAAGCCATTTTGAAATTAATTTTTTGTTCTGCTGGGAGCCAATGTGAAGATCGGATGATACGGCTAATATGATCGTGCTTTGAAGTAGGCCGTTGGTGATAGCTTCGCCAAGGGATTCTTGTCTCTCAACCAACTCTGACAAAGTTGCATTTATGATGCCAGTGAGATTAAAGGAACTAAACTAGTCAAGGCGCCTGCAAATCAGGGTATTTTCCAACAAAACCTGCGCAGATGTGACTAATCAACATAGACCTATGAATATGACTGGCTTGGTTAGCTACAGGCCTACGAGGCAAAGGCGCCTCTGAAAGTGAGGATGCCGTTTCGCGTCCCGGTCGAGGCTTATTTAAGAGGTTTTGATCCCGTTTAGCACAGTCCGTACACGGGGACTTTAAACTGCGTGGCGCCCATTCAAACTGGCGGCGGTGGTGAAGGACCGCACCCGACTAGTTCATTGAAAAATGAGCAGGGTCGAGGCCATACGGTCACTGTAGAAAAATGTGTGCATTTATACATATTTATGATGCTAATAAATACCACTGGTGAAGCAGTTGGCCAACGAAGTCTCCCTTGACATGATATTTACGCAGCTCACTCAAGTGGCCCAGGTAAAAACTGAAAAATAACAGAAGAGGCTATAGTTACGAGCCAGTTGCGTCAACATAGATCAGATTTATATGAGCATTATTACAGTGGCGCTATAGAAGTTTTTTAAAGATTTTTTTAGATTAGACTTTATAACACGTACCCCATTCGTCTCAGATCCAAGATTTGATCAGAAAGCTCTGTAATTTAATCGAAACAAACTAGACTACTTGATCACTGTTGCTTGGACCAGGCTTGCTCAAGTTATTAGATGTACTAGGGCTCTGGGCAAAAATTTCAACACTCTTAGGCAAGGTGTTGAAAAAGTCCTCAACTCGTCTGTTAACAGTTTTTAACAAAATAGTGGCGAAGAAGGATAAGAGTGGCATACCCTTTTGTGAATTACTTATTTGTGGAATCCTTACCTTGTACGAACATTGGCTATCGTCAAATGATGCATTTCCTTGGTCCGAAAGATTCAGGAAGTTAACTTGTAGAAATTTCATCTCAATTTTTCAGTCAGTCAGTCAGTCAGGCAGTCAGTCAGTCAGTCAGTCAGTCAGTCAGTCAGTCAGTCAGTCAGTCTGTCTGTCTGTGTGTCTGTGTGTGTGTCTGTGTGTCTGTGTGTCTGTCTGTCTATGTGTTTTATGTGCTTGTCTGCCACACATGCATTCCGAAACTGACACGATCAAAACGTTGAGCATGAACTTGCCTAGAGTACGGTGGGCCTGGAAGGTGGTCGTAGCGACGATGAATCACGTAAATATAGACCGTTAAGATCAGGAAAGCTACAAACAACAGACCGACGAAGGCCAGCAAAGGCCAGACGACGAAGATGAGGCCAATCGCCATGTTCTATCACCGGGGACATACACAACTGCAGACCAGAGGTCGTTATTACAAGCAGAATAATCCCTGCGCAATAACGTAGGCCTACACCTCTGTCATACTAAACAAACCCGCCGCATAAAACCCGCTTTGAGCTTAGCTAGAATATTGAACGTAGTAACCGGCGAGCCTACACTCGAAGCACTAGATGCTGAGCTGAGTGCCGTGCGGTTTTATTGGTGGCTACGGTGGCCCGATGAGAACAAGAAGAAGAGCAGCCTTTAAGCTAACTGTACACGGTTTTCTTCTAGCGACCGTATTGCCTCGACCCTGCTTAGGTTTCAATGAATTTATCTAACTCTCTAAAATCATGCAAAAAAATTTAGAATCGAGCGTGAACGATCGCTAAAGAATACAAACATCGAATATGATTCAGCTAAACAGAATATATTGCCCATTTAAGCTTCTGTACTTTGCATATTTTTTTGTTCAAACACCACTTTCAAGGACATATTGAGAGTTGTTAATAATAATAGCCTCTACAAGACGAATTTACTGTGGCTGTATAAATAATTCTAGGTCTGCAGTGTGGTCTTCGAGATCTGTAGTAGGCTGTGGATGTGCTTTTAGTCCCTGACTCCTGGATCTTGACCCTTTTGCCTATCGATTTTGTTTTGACTGAGCGCCTGTGAATAAGCTGGTTCCCGCGACTTAGCTTTTGTTGAGCGCTGTAGAAATCTCGAGATTACGATTACGATTACGATTTTATATTGTAGCGTTTCAGCAATGATAACAATAATGGCAACAGTCTTAATGTTGCATAGGAACCTTCTCTTTGACTTGCAAAATTGTATGAAGCCATCGGCCTTCCCAAGGTCCACTCTACTGTCGAAGCATTCTTGTGACGTGCCTGATTCTTCGCACAGCCTGACCTAACAATCTTACCCTACGTATTACCGCAGGGATACGATCCCCCACTGCTGTTCCAACCAGACGAACACTAGAGTGCAGTTGTCCCCTTGCTGCTCATTGGCAAATAGCTCTGTCTTTATTGCAGGACAGGATTCAGTCACGGGCCGGCCTCCACATTTTATTACCTTTGTGCCACCTGAGGCATGCCATTAATTGTGAGCAACACCCTTATTTGCTCATTCTAAGCAGATTTTTAAAACTATAATAATGATCTCGGTTCCAGTGTCAATGTCGGTGTCGGTTCAGATGTCGGTTCCAGTTTCAATGTCGGTGTCGGTTCTGGTATCGGTTCCAGTTTCAGTGGGTGTATTTTTATGCCTTCTTATTTTCGATGACAGTTCCCAAACACACGTCTCATAGTAGATGGAACAGAATGCCCAGTTGGAAGTCCACAGCTGCCATTAGCGCAAGCAACTCCGCTTGACCATTATCATGCCTGAAATGTACATTTGTTTATATTTTGCAGCTGTGTACTCTGACCTCATTTTAAAGGAAGATGGCGCCATATAAATCGCTGTATCCCTTTAAATATGGATTAAGCATGTTGTTTTCAGTATAATTGCCAAGTTTCATACTTTTATACACTTGTTGAGCTATTCACTGTTTTTTGGATCTTATCCACCTTACTACAACGACAGCTCATACTGGTGCCTCCTAGCGAAACTGTATGGAACTGCTCACAATCCCCTATTGTTTACCGATTTCTAAATGTAAATGTAAATGCACACGTTTTTCTCTAGCGACCGTATGGTCTCGACCCTGTTCATTTTTCTATGAATTGATCGCGTGAGATCCTTTGCATTTAACATAAGGTAGCTGATTCGTTAGAGCGCTCGGCTTGTAACGCCGAGAGTACGGGTTCGACCTTCCCCGATGCAGTAACTTTGTCGGGGCCATAAGCAAGTCCTTCACTCACATTTGCTCTTTCTATCGGTTGATGCTTATCATTATAATGGCGGCGCTTAATAAATGTACAAATAATATCGCATGTTCGATATGCACTTGCTCCGAGCATGCTCGTAGTACATTTGTAGTGTAAACTTCGTCTGGTTGTAAAACAGGATAATAATTAGTAACTTTTAATGCGCCGGTGTCTAATGCACAAGGCAGCAACCGATGGCGCACCAAAATCAAGCCACAAAGTAACGAACTGATTATTTAGTTCATGCTGTTAATCGTAATCGTAAGCTTATCTAAAGTTCGAAAACGCTAACTGTGAGGCTGGTAGATTGATACATGAGGACGAACGGATGTAGTGGGATGGTTGGCTCGTGAAAACTATTGGGACAGATAAACTCAACAGCAAAGCACGGTGGAAGGTTCCATATATTACGAGTGTGTTAACTTTTATTGGAAAATAATTATGGTATGTTTCGTAATATTCGTTTATTTGACGTCGTGGTTTAATTATAAACCATATCTTGTAAACCACTCTTGTACAGAATAGCTTACGTGATGCAGGCTCACCTAGCGGATAATTTGCTATCAGCGGCTAGATGACGCTAAAATAGGGTAATTTCGAGTGTTGGTTCTGTTAGGGATGTATTTTCCGTGGTACAAGTGCGATGGTACGCCGAGTATTCGCTTTTAACTTTGTAAGTTTATGATTTTTGAGTGTACAATAAACAAGCTTATAAAGTACGTGCTTTGTTGCACAAACTGAATTTTCTTTGGTCGAGTTTACTATCGTTTATTGTTTGAGTAATTCGAACATTAGTCTTTGACGGACTTTAAATTGTATTTATGTAGCGCAATTCCTTAGTATTTTGGCACTAGGCTGACCTAAATTGGTTATTGTATTAATTGAAAGCTCGTTGCGCAACCAAGCGATTATTAACTTGACTTACAGTTAGTTTACAAATATATTGAGCTATTTAATCGCCGGCAGGTTTATGTAGTGTCGAGATGTAAACGAAGTAGAAGCGAGTTTTTGGGTTGTCTACCAGACTTTTAAAAAGACTGCTTCCTGATGTGCAATTTCACAACTGAAGGTCTTTAAATGCTTTGCAACAAATAGGATTAAATTGCTTTGCCACCAATAGATTTAAATTACTTTTTTCATGCTACCAAATGATCACCTATGTCAGTGTTTACCGGTAATACACGAATCTTTTTCAGTATGTTATCAGTTCTGTATGTATTAAATAGTGCGGAGCAATTGCGCATGAAGGACTTGCTCAAGGTCACTACACAATAGCCATTTCACAGGAGCATTGAACTCACCTCTGCCTGACTTTTGGATCTTGACCAGGAACTGAACCCTTTTTGCCTATCGATTTTGTTTTAACTGAGCGCCTGAGACTAAGCTGGTCCCTGTGACATGGCTTTCGTTGGGCGCTGTAGAAATCTCGGGATTACGATGACGATTACAATCATACTTTCAGAGTTACAAGCCGAGCGCTATATCCAGTTGGCTATTGTGTCATACGGTGGGCTAACCTGCTTGGGTAATCTTTTATTTTGATTGTGAGAGCAGATATTTCCTCTGAAGTATAACTGTGGCCAGATTGCAAAAGACATAGAGCGCATGTGTGCCAAACAGCATACTCAGGTACTCTGCTGGGTGTGCAGTACTTAATTTTTCTAACCTCAGGATGCCATACTGTTGATCATTTTAGTGTTCAAAACAAGGTCTATATCTGTTGGCCAGTTGAGTAACTGAACAATGATACTTAAGAGTCATGGATCTGTGTAAATGTAACTTGTCAAAATTTCTCAGCAACACACAGTAGCTGTCAGACAAACCAGCTTATGATCTCGTACTATGCCTACATCTAATCATGTCTGCATGAGCCAGGTTGTTGGGTCAGTTTCAATGCCAGGTCAGAATCCGGGGAGGTCAAACCGAGGAAAACAGCACAGTGCTAAGTTGGAATAGTTGCAATGGTAATGATGGTCATGGTATGGTGCAGGATCAGATGCTGGATAGAATAGTTTGAACGTGTGCTGGATAAAAGAAACTGCTAGTAGTTGGAGTTCAGGGAAGATGTCTGCTTTGTGTGTAGTTTATTGTGGCTCAAAGAACTGAATTTTCTGCCTTTGAAAATTCCTAGATACAGGATGTGGAAAACCATTCACAGACAGATCGCACATTGTATGAAGACCTCTTTACAAAAGTTGTAGTAAAGATAGAGTGTAATGTTATTTTCCCTGCTAAGCAGCAGTTTCTCTGGTCCTGTGATGTCAAAGATGAAACTGAACTGGTCAGCAGATAGAATTGAACTCCAGATCCAGATGTTTGTGGGTTCCATGTATGTCCACACTGATTATGAACTGAGTGACCTATGACCTCTGAGGGTCTTAAATACACTCTGTGTTTATTAGTTGCTTACAGTATATTCAGAGTCTACTCTAAGCATAACCTTTACCTCTAACTTACCCCTCCTCCTAACTGGTCAGGTGATTTCGTGCCGTTTGACACTCACCCACTCAGCACGGTAAGTAGTCAATGTTCCACGGCTTTAACAATGCTCTGTTTTGGCTCCTGTGGAACAGATGCCTATTCTTGCTCCATGGTTGGGCAATTATTTAAATATGTTGTTTACATCCGGGCATTGCCATCTTAGTGTTGCGATTGATGGATTGCTTCAGGGATGATCTTGGTCAGCACTTCTTGTTACAAAACTACACAAATATATCAATCACAGATTAATCTATTTATTCAGCAACCTAAGATCACTAAACAAAACATTTGCCTAAATTTCAGATCTAATATATTTCTCCCTTTCCCTCTTTTCACAGCTAGTCCACATAAACATTTATAAAAGACCAGCGGGAAAATAGTAGCTTATTTATCACCCTTGTTAGCAGTTAACTTACTTACATAGGATGATTACTGGCTCCTCTAAATTCCACTTTAGTAAGCGCACGTAATTTTTGCACCGCTGGTGCACAAAAAGTTTTCCAATGTCAGAATTTTGCACCTGTGTCATGCAAAGAGTTAATATAGTGTTACAAGTTAAAGGACAATTTCCATTTTTAATACTGTGTTAGAAATGAGACCACTAAAACCTGCCCTTTTCTTAAGTATGTAGGCAGCGCTTTTGTGAGGTACTTAAAAGGCACTGTGTTGAGTGTCTTCATACATACATACATTCATATATACATACATATATTCATGCATCCACATATTCATAATATGTACATACATACAGTAATGGTACTTTTTCTACTGAGTATTGAGCTATTGGATTTTATGTAATTCATTATACTGAAGAAAATGGATAGTTTTTTTCTTTAAGAAAAACTGGAAATTAACCTGTTAAATTTATGTAGCACTTTTTGTGTTAAAAGATAACTCAAAGCTACCCTATTAAATTTTTATTCTTAACTTCAGAGGATGTGTTAAGCAAGTTTGAATTGACAGAACTGACCTTTTATCAACGTCTGCTATAGCCCATTTAATTTCACCTGTTTGGTTAATATATTGTTGATATTTGTGTACTGTGTTTTCGTTTTTGAGTGTTTGTGTAGAATTTACTTTCAGGTTTATGCATTTGTTTCAGTTTGTCTTCTAATAACTTTTCGAAATGTCAGCTTACAAACCAACAGGAGTGGTCCAGTATTCCACTGGCACTGATGCGGCTCGTAAGGTTAGTTGGAGTGCAATGTCAAGGGGAGATAGTAATGCATTTAAGTGGCCCATTAACTTCTCTTGAAACCTATTTCAGGAAATTGTCAGTCACAAGACAGACCTGACATTGTCATCCAGTGATAAGTTTTGCTGAATGATTCAAGTGACCAAATGCAGTAATTCTCTATTGTGCTCTAACAGTACAGGCTAAGAGTAATGTCAGCAAATGTAGAAACTTTATCAGTTTAGTTGAATCAGCTTTATGTAGAGGGTTTTGTTGGCATGCGCAGGCAGTGCTTAAAAGTCATAATCAAAATGGCTGTCAGGTTTCAATGATTCGTCAGCAAGTACCATCCAGAAACAAACGAAATCCAAGGCTAACTTGAGAAAGAACTCCGAATGCAGACTCGGACACAGCAGAAGTCTGAACATATGAGATTTATAAAGCAAATTTAGCATTTGATGAAATAATATATAAAAATGAGGAAGAAACATAAACAGTGGCCTAACAATATTAATTTATGGTGCTAAACACCAATCCATTTAATTCCAGATTGTCTGGTCGAACAGAAGAGAAAGATGATTACTTAATAATGATGGTGTTGTTGTTTTTATTGTTTTGAGGAGATATGATGATAATGTTTTTAGTTTTCACCTCATGTCAACAATGGAGTTATTCTTCCACCAAGGTTTCGATCGTCACGGAGTCAACTTCCAAGTGAGATTCAGAACATTGGGAACTACCTCCTCATTCGGACAATTGGAAAAGGAAATTTTGCAAAGGTCAAGCTGGCCAAACACATGCCTACTGGAAGACAGGTATCCTTTTCATTGTTTGACCTGCATTAATATTTTTACAGGTCCAGCATTACAGATGTTGGTAAAAATAATAATGAAGTTGGTGAGATAAAGAATACTTACTTTACACACATATTTGAAAAGTGCTGCAAACCTGAAATACATGTTGCTATAAATATGAAAAAGTTATGTGTATAAAAGTTTATTCTGAAAGTGTTGGGGCTAAGTTCTGTTACCAGTTGTTTTTCGTTACTAGCCTCCTTTTGAACATTTGCCAAGAAGACGGTGGTATGGCGGCTTTGAACTTATGCCGTTTGATAAAAATTATTAATGAACTACCAACCATAAAATTATAATCTGAGCTAAAGTTAGCTGACTAGAGCTATTGTAACCTAGGAGTAAATAAGTGTAACTAAGCCACATATGTTTTATTGAATTTCTTGTTACCTGTTATATAATTGTATGTTAACAGGTTGCCATAAAAATCATCGATAAGACTCAGTTGAGTAAGCCTGGCATGCAAAAGGTTGGTTAGTCAGTGCTTGAGAAAAAATTTTCAATGTCATAGTCACAATTATTTGTTTCATTTTTATTCTTTGCTTTTGTTGGTTTTATGAAAATAAAAATTTCAAATCAGAGTGAAAATTTTGTCCATTCCTGGACAAGCATTATCATCGTTGCCATAATTACAATTATAAATGTCTGTATGTTTCTTTAGTGGTAAAACATTTGTTCACTAGATGGCAGGAAAAAGAATTCATCTTCAAAATTACATCTCTTTAAAAAATTTCTTGATTCTGTGGGTCTGAAGTTTTCAGTCCTATTTTGTATTTTGTACTTTGGTATTGAGACGAGTCTTCATTGTTGAGACCAGTAGAGATAAATTTGCTGTCATTATGACCACGTTACTCCCACCCTGCCGTCTCTCATTTGGCTGTCAGTACACCACATAGTCACATAGAAGCTCTGCAGTTGTGCATGCTTAATGCACCTTGTATGCATTAGATAGAGCCCAGCTGCTTAGCAGAGCCGGACTCCAGAGACTGAAGAGAGGGGAGGGAATAGGTTTTTCAAGAGCTCATATTTCTCATCATCTGTTTGAAATGTATTGACTTTGAAATGATTCTTGTAATATTGATTTATTAGCCGTTATGAATTTTATGCTTGTCACTTCTTTGCAGCTGTTCAGAGAGGTTCGGATAATGAAGGCCCTAGAATAGGTTTTTCAAGAGCTCATATTTCTCATCATCTGTTTGAAATGTATTGACTTTGAAATGATTCTTGTAATATTGATTTATTAGCCATTATGAATTTTATGCTTGTCGCTTCTTTGCAGCTGTTCAGAGAGGTTCGGATAATGAAGGCCTTAGACCACCCTAACATAGGTTCGTTCTGTTTTCTACGGCATGGTCTGTGGATTGGTTCTTTCTTTTATCTGTGTTTCTACCGTTTCTGTTGGTCTGTTATGAGGTCTCTGCTGTGGTTTAGTTAAGTAGTTTTTTGTTGGTTCTGTTCTGTTAGATCTTTATTTTTTTTAAATGGACCCCAATTCAATAAAGTTGACTAAGAATTAAATTTTGACCCCAGGTTCATTTCATCCTGAAAAGTACTTATTTAAAACTTATTTAATTATTTGGAAAAGTACTGATTTACTTATTTGAAAAGTACTTATTTATTTATGTTCATGGCTGTGTTGTTGAGACTCTTTCACTCTAAGCGGAAAACTTACCTATTGCAGTCTGTTTTTGGTTGATCTTTCATGTTGCCCAGCTTCAGCATACACTTCTGAACTTTGTTGGGGGCATCGTCAAATTTCAGTTTATTTAATTGTGTAGAAACTGAGAATTAGGCCCAAACGTGTTGATGTAACACTTCTTTTCTTCTTTTACCAAAGTTCGGTTTACAGTGAATATCTAGATCTGCATTATTGAAAAACCTGCTGAATACTTGTACTCTTAGTATTTGCTGTTTAACCATTTTGATTGTTGTTGTGTTTTGTAGTTAAGCTATTTGAAGTAATGGAAAGCGAGAAATACATGTACCTTGTGATGGAATATGCCAGTGGAGGTAGAGTCAAATGCACTGCTTGTTTGGTTTGTTTAAGGGCTTATGCTTTGTCCCTTATGTCAACCAAATAGTAGTTTTGCATATGAAGTGTTAGCAACCTCATTTTATTTTGCCTCTCTTTGATTTGGAAGAACCCTTTTAACACTCCCCATCTTGTAAACCATCAGGTACAGACCATGTCTAGCTGAGTTCATTAAACGTGATTCACATTGTGAATAGGATCTTGGTTTACAATATATACTTTGTATCAACAGAATGCCAATTAGACATCATGGTTTATTAATGTAAACATCATGAGAAATCGATATTGACTTGTTTTCATATTTCAATCAAGAGATGGCCTAATATCGAGCAGTCATACTTGGTCCAAGTCTGTCTTGTTGACTGGTGGTAATGCAGGCCATTTTATGATCTGGGCTAGACCAGGAAACACTGATATTTGGCTCTAGATCATATTTGATCCATGGTGATGTGACCTTACTTAATAGCGCAATTGAAGTTTTGAATTCCTGCACATTAACTGTTGACTAGATGACAGTGCTAAACCTGTAGGTTTGTTTATTAACCTACTTTTATCTGTCTGCCCAGCTGATTGTGTTTTTAGTGTGTTTACTGCTGTGTTTTAATGGTCAGTTTTTCTTAGTTTTTCACTTCTTCAATAATCAGCTATTTTAATATTTAAAACTTTCAGCTGTTTATTGCTTTTTTATATGAGGGATTCCTTTCATTACTTTGTTGCAGTGACTTGATGGAGCTGTATGTGTGATGAATTAATTCTCAGAAATTGCTGTTAAATTTAGGTGAAATTTTTGACTACCTGGCTACTAACGGGCGAATGAAAGAACGTGATGCAAGAGCAAAATTTCGACAGGCTAGTCATTGTTCGCTTCTGTAGGTTCTTACTTAATAGAGATTATTTATGTTTATTTTTATTAAATAGTTAAATATGTGTAGTAAAGATGTGTTTAGATGCTTTTGATGCACTGTTGTTTGAAATTTTTTTTGCTGTACAATGAATTTTATTTTATTGTATAGTATAAATAATTGAATGAATGAATGAATGAATATTAAGAGATTAATGTGCCAGACATAAAAAATAATTTGAATCAGAGGGACGGTCAGTTGCTCGGGGGGGGGTCAGGCAGTAGCAAAAGAGGGAAAACTAGGTGATAGGTGAGTTGGCAAAATAGAAGGTTTTAAGTTGCCGCTTGAAGCATGAGACTGATGGAGCGGAACGGATAGAGAAAGGAATGTTGTTCCAAATCACAGGCGAGGCCGAACAGAAAGCACATTCCCCAATAACTTTGCCCAAATTGTTGATTTTATAAGTAATTTTATAAGTAATTTTAATAATTTAATTTAATTACATTAATTAATTAATTATTTTAATTATTTGATTTAATTTTTAATAATTTTATTGTTATAAATAATTTTCAATTTTATAATTTTTATTTTCTTGTACAGTATAAACTTTTGTACGGTATAAATTTTTGCTGAACGATTGTTGACTGAAGGTTGATAATAAATATAATTAATATACTGCTACTGGAATACATGTATCAAGATCTGCCTCGTTTTGAGCCAAATAGCATTTGAGAACTTGTCAAAACTGTGACTGTTGTTTAGATCATCTCTGCAATTCACTACTGTCACCAGAAGAACATTATACACAGAGACCTCAAGGCAAGACTGCTGTAAAATGTCTCTTGTGACTAAATGTGAAGTGTATGTAGTTAGACAAAGCAGTTTCTGTCTAGAAAGAAACCACAGAGTTGTTTCAGTCTGTAGGAGCTCTTTCCTCATCTAACTGACCTGTTGGCTGGCTGGCTGGTTGATGTTGCCTATATGTTGGCTGGCTTGATTTAATTTAACAGAATCTGATCTGCATTTGCAATTTCTCGCTGAATTGATCCTCAAAATGTTCTGTTTATTACACAGTGGGTCTGTAGAATTTGGTAGATGAGATTCAATTTGATTAGCACTGTACAATGGTTATTAATTAACAGTGGACCGTCTTATACACAAGACTATTCATATAACGTTATACATTATAATACATATTCTGATGTAATGTAGTCTGGGACATTTCTCCCAGATTTAACTGTGCTGTAAGATGCAACCTTGCTATGAGTTGATGTGACTCAGCTGTTTGGTCAGTGATGACAATCATTTTTAGAACCAATTTTAAAACTTAACAGAAAATTTTGCATGTCTTGCTTAATTAGACGTGTGTTTTGGTTTTTTATTTTCAGTGTTTGTGGTAGAGTAGTGAGTGCAATTTTGTTGTTATGTACAGTTTTACATTTTTTTAAATATAATTATTGAATGATATTGTTTATAGTAAATAACTAGTGCAGTATTGAGCGCAAGTATGTAAAGTCCTTTATTTTTCTGTTTTGTCAATTTTATGTACTGGTAATTTAATTTCTGTTTAACTGATCCACTGTTGTGTAAATTATTTCAATTTTTAGGCAGAGAATCTTCTTCTTGACCAGGATATGAATATTAAGATTGCAGACTTTGGATTTAGTAACGAGTTTAGTTTCGCAAGCAAACTGGACACATTTTGTGGCAGTCCTCCCTATGCAGCACCAGAACTCTTCCAAGGTTGGTTCCTTTGCTTGTGTATGTGTGCTTGTCAGTCTGCTTGTTAGTGTGTCTCTTTTAGCCTGCATCTTTGGTTCCTTTCTCTGTTTGTTTGCGTGTGATCCTGTCTCTTAGTCTGCTAGTCAGAGCTAGTCTTGACTTAAGTTTTTAATATTGCTCGAATTTTCCATTGCAGGTAAGAAGTACACTGGTCCCGAGGTCGATGTTTGGAGTCTGGGTGTAATTCTCTACACCTTGTCCAGTGGATCTCTTCCATTTGATGGGTCCAATCTAAAGGTCAGAGGTCATTTTCATTTTATTCTGTATTTGTGATTCTGTTTCTGTGATTATGTTTTGCATTATGTAAAAGTGAAAATTCATTGTCTTGTCCTCAAATTCGTTATAAAGGTTGCTAGTAACTGTGGGAATTTTGTTTCATTGTCAGTCCAAAGACTTATTCAGTAATTATGTTTAATTACTTATTCAGTAATTATGTTTAATTACTTCTTGCTTTATCATTCTAAGTCTTTATTTCAGGATTTTATGTCAAGCTATTTCAACACCAACAGATTCCAACTCTATTATATGATGATTCATTTTGTAAATTTTCTTGATTCCTAGCCTGTAACATATTGAACAATATAATATCTCTGTTCCCTCAAGTAAGTTTTCCATGTCCGTTGTTGACGTTTGAGAATATAGCTACAAATAAGTAAATTCGCTATCTTTGCTACAGCAGTTGTATTGTGTGTAATCTTTTTAGGAACTTCGTGAGCGCATTATTAAAGGTAAATATCGAATTCCATTCTACCTGTCAACTGATTGTGAGAGCCTGCTCAAGAAATTCCTTGTGGTCAATCCTGCAAAGAGAACTACTCTTGAGGTTGGTTAGAATGTGTATCTGCTTAGAATCAGTGTAGTTTGTTAAACAAGTTTTGCTTTAAATTGTTGCATTTACTTGTTTCGTTGTTACACGTGTCACTGTTTGTAAGTGCTTCAAAATTTGAACTTATGCAATGGAATGGTGGGATGTCTTTTGTGTCATACAGCAGGATAGATGACAAGACTGAGTTGAAAGTAGTTTTATCGACTTCCAGCAGTAATTAAATGTATTTTCCATGTGGCTCTTGACATTGACTTGAATCTTGACTACGGGCTTTGTCTTCAGCTTTTGGGTTTTTCTTCCGCATTTGGCTTGCTCCTCTGCATTCGGCTTTTTCGTCTGTGTTCAGCTTACTCAACTTACCTCTGCTGCTGTTTATATAATTCATAAGGCTCTTAGTTAAGCAAGGAATTCATGGGTTGGCTGTTATTGATATTGGTGACATGTTTGCGCTTTGGTGTGTGAGTGCCGGCTGTGTAACTTTTGTGGTTTTCATCGGTTTAAGGGTTGACAGCCTTGCGGAATTTACCATTTGGATTTATCACTCTTTTGGATTATAACTTCTTAGTCTCTCTCCCCCTCTTTTCCGCAAGCGCTTGAAGACCTTCTTATTTTCCAGTGCTTCTGGGTTGTCGGGCCGGGAGCGCCTCTGAGGAGTTTACCTTGAAGTGGCGCTTTATAAATTTTTGATTACGTTACATTTTTTGATTAGATTACATGTTAGATGGGCTGTCCAGTGCTGCGTTTCTGCAATGCTGACTGACGAAACTTTGTTCTGTGTCTAAGACACACATCTGCATAGCACCCTATTCTCTATCTCTGTGGGTTTGTTTCACTCTTACCTCATTACAGCTTCTATACTGGCGGCCCTCTGACACTGCTACGCTTACAAGTGTTTATCTGATGACGATCGGTGCTAGAATTCTATGAATTTTTACCTTGGATTATGGATTGTTTTGTTCCTAGTACTATTCTGGAGTTGCTGTTCAAACAGACTTATTGGGTTTTTTGTCTGGAATTTTGAAATTCTTTCATCCAAAATTGTCAGGGTTGTAGCTGGAAACTTGTTGCTTATGGCATCTTTGTAGAATGCCATGAGAGACAAATGGTTGAATGCTGGTTATGATGGAGAGGAGCTTCAACCGTATATTGAACCAGAACGCAAACTGAATGAAACTAGAATCGGTATGTCTGATGCCTGGCTAGCCTGTCCTCCCTATGCATATTCATTAATCTATCACGAACACTGTATGTTGCTTAACGATGAGCAACTGAGCTGAATAGTTTCCATCACAGTTGTATGACACTGCTTTAAGTATAAATCCAGTAATTCGTTGAGAAATATCAAGATTAGTTGCTGAAAAATGGCTTTATTTTTGTTGCTTTTAGCTGAGATGATTGGCATAGGATTTTCCAGGGAGCAGATTGAGGAGTCGATCAGCATGCATCGTTTTGATGACACCTATGCCACTTATCATTTGCTTGGTTTGCGGCCATCTTCGGTAAGTTTAGCAGTGGGGAAATGATGAAAAAGCTATTCATCACAGTTATTGGTCTGCTTTTTGATTGATTTAGATGATTGTTTTGATATAATATTTCTATTTTCACCTTATAAGTTGGTTAAGTATCATAAATTGCTAAATATTTAACTTACTGTCCTGGTGACCAATGTTCCCTCTAATTTTTTCGCTGTGTGTGCAAGTTACAAATGTTACTGTGTGGGTGGTAATATTTGGGACCTGCGCTCTGGTCCATGCAAGACTGCACACCTATGTTAGGCCTAAACTACAAGGCTATCAATTTGCATTGTATCAAAAAGAAGATTAACAAGGTTAACTTCTACTGGGGTTTCTTTCGTTTTTCTAATGTGGCTGCCAATGAGCATAAACTGACAAGTTGACTGAATGACTGTTTGCTGATGGAAAAGTTACTAGATGATTCGGTTGCCTGGATGATTGATTTTTCTGACAGCTGGAAACGACCTATCCAATCTCACGGAGTAGCATTTCACTTGGGCGAACGCAGTCGGTCAACTACCATGGCACTTCCAGTACTGTTGGTGATCGCGTTCCATCTCACCCGAATGCTGTCTACTCTGGCTCATCAAGGTCACGGCCCCCAGGACCACCCTTGGCGCTTCCAGAGGTCCCTCGTAGTCGAGACCTTGTTTCCTCTAATGAATCCGGTTACCGACAGCACAGCATAGACAATGTTCTTGGTATGAATGTTGGTTTGCACATCAGGAAAAAGCATTATTTCAATAATTGTAATTCTCATCGTATTACCACTTGACTTCGGTAATACTTTTTAACTCGTCAGTTGCTGGATTCTTTCAACTGTTTCTGTGTTTTTGTGGTTGAATGTCATCAAAGTTTCATTAAAAACTCACTTCTCTCTTTACAGCCATTCCATTTCTTGTTGATTATTGTCATTGTACATATTCTCTTCTGCAATTTTCTTTTAAATACTCCAGTGTTATCTCTTTATTAATTGTTGATTCTTCCTGATAATTCTCTTTCTATTCTCTTTGACCACTTTTTAAAATCTCTGTGTTGTCTAGATGAACCGAAAAATTACATTTACTGTTCTCTTTGATAACTTCTTGTGTCGTGTAATCTAGATCGTCCTCCAGCTGCTGCTCGTTTACCATATAACACAGAAACTCCACTAAGGGATGGAAAGCTGGGTGCACTTGAACATCGTCCTCCCACGGGCAGCCATGCGGCCAGAAGGGACATGCAGGTTCAAAGATTACCTATCAATTCGTTTTTCCAAGTTGCTGCTTGTTTTGCCAAGTGCCGTTTTGGCAAATTGTTTATCTGAATGTAGATTTTGCTCAAGAACTTTTAAGTTGTTGGGAATTCTCATCATTCAGGTTTATTTTTTGATTCCACATACGATGTTGTGTTTTCCAACATTACTTCAGTCATGTGTCTTCGAAGACTCAACGAAATTGGACTGGTCCACTTTACAGAGGGTTAATAGATTCTCAGCTGGATGTCAAACCTCAAACTTACAGACCTATTTATGCAGTCTGTGACCAGGAAAGCTGGATTTGGTGATGGAAAGGCAAGAAGTTTTTGGAATGATGTCAATTATCAACGACTAGAGGTACGTTCTGTGACTGGCAAAGAATGGCTGTCCTGCTCAGGAGATAGATTCCTGGATGATCTGTTTGTGCCATTGATGAGGGACTGCTGGATGGTGGTGTTATGGTGTACCACGGACATCATCACCCATTGTAGTTCATCATCGTTGATGCAACTTGGTCCAGGAACTCTATGAATATAGTGTCAACTGTTAATTCTGGGCGACTTCGTCAGTTGGGCTGTTTCGTGCATGTGGGGCCACCAGTGGTGACCCTTCTAGTTGGTTGACATTGTTCGCTTACTGACGAATGTTTTGTTCTTGATGACTTTAACATCGGTTAGGCTGGAGTGGGTGGCGCTTTTGTGAGATACTTAAAAGGCGCTATGTCAAGTGAGATATCGATATTGATATGATATTGAGATTGTCTGCGAAGTTTAAAAGTTTCAGCTTCACAGCATAATATTTTGAGCTTTGTTTAAAATTTGCAGTACTAAAATTGTTAGATTTTATAACATTTCATCAGATGGTATCCCGAGTTGCCTCACAAAGGTCGTCTTCACGTGCTGAGCGGGAGATTGATCGGGGTTTCTCCTTCAAGACTAAACCGCAAAGTGAACGAGCTCCTCCATTAGAAGGACACGACAGTCGCACGCCCACTGGTGCCGCTGAAATCAGCTCTGATGTTATGCCTGGCCACAAGCAAAGCAGGTGAAATAGCAGCTGCATCTGTATTTGATCTCCTGCTGTTCAGGCATTGCCGTTGGACTGTACAGAGAACCTGTAAGCCAACTGCGATGATGATAACTAAATTACAGTTTGGTGATAAATATGGCAATATGTACACAACTTGCTAAGATGCTTACTTGTATGATCAACATCTTTCTGTTTGGTGGATCTTATCACTGAGTTGATAACTGAATATTGATTTTGTTATTAGGACACTTTTAATCTTGAAATGTTGTCGTAGTAACTGACAAGACCATTACATAGTTTTTGTATATTTATGATAAATTTTCCAGTAAATACCACCCATTTGCTGCCACTCCCGGTTCCAGTACAGAAGGACTAGACGATCGGAAAACCTCCGCAAAGCCAAAGCCGAGTGCCTATTTGACCGGAATGCCGGAAGTGACGGGAGTCATTCCAGCCGCAACTGCCTGGTCAGTTTTTGCTTTTCCAGTTCATTTAAGCATTTGCTCAGATACTGTGCTTCTCTGAATTTCTGTTCTTGTAATTTTATTGGAACAATAATCAATAATAACAGAAGAAATAAACAGACCTTTCTTATGGCAAACTTCAATATTTAGTAATCTGCATTTGGATAGATGTGGCATAACGCAGTTGGGAATTTGGATCTCAAATGTAATCGAGACTTAAAATGATTTGATTTTATTGATTGACTCTTTTATTGATACCAAATTCAACATATCAGGTTACACATAAAACACACAGGTTGCCTGGATACAAAAGGCAAACCCAGAAGGAACCAGGGTCCCGCTTAAACAGGGTTGCCTATTAACATCGTTGCCAATGTTGTCAAGTGTGACAGTGTTGTGAGCTATTGCTTGATGCAACTAACAAAGTGGCGTAAGAAAGGTCCAAATGAGTTCCTTGAGTCAAATGTTGCCTCAAGTTTGATGTGTTTTAAACTTGTTTTCAGACTTGGCCTAAGTGCACGTTATGTCTTCTACCATCTTACCTCTCATTAAGTGTAGCTCTTGTCGTACTTAAGTTCAACAGACGAAAGTATTGGAATAAATACAAACTCTGAACTACTGCGGATTTGAACTCTGAGCCATTGTATTGGCAGCCCAACAGCTAAGCACCTGTTCTTTAGCCTAGATGTGTTTGTAAGTGGGTAATGCTAGATAATCATCAGTTTGCTTGACATCACGGCTACCCTTCATGACTTAGTATACTCCTCAGGGTTCAGAGACCCCGAGCACAAGACAAAAATGGTGGGACAGATCAGAGAGGCATGCAGCATGGAATAGAATGGGAAAGAGAGGACAATGGTTAGAGCTAATTATCTTACGATGGGTTTCATTGTTCTTCAAGTGCAATAACAATTGTAATAATACTTCATTATTCATAGTCATTTCTTGCTGTGCATCATTTTAGGAACTCTCCTGCTATGAAGCCTTTTGTGAGTCCGTATTCTTCGAGTGCGAACAAACCAACCAACCTGAACTTCACCCGCAACATCCAGACGCGCCAGACGGTTCATGGTGGGTCAGTTCGGGACCGTGCTACCCCGTTGCACTCAAAGACTTCAAAGTCTGCTTATCCAGAGGAAACTCAGGATACGTCTAACCTTGGCCGTTCGTCACGCGTGTCCTTCTTCGACAGACTCACTTCCAAGTTCTCCAAGAGGTCAGCAATCAGTCTTGTTGCCATCAAAGTTCGTAATTTAGACGCCTGTGGAGCTATTGCTCCATATAAACATTATCAACGGAAGCTTCTAATTCCCTCCATTCTTTAGGAGACACTGGAGTGTGGTATTGGTCTGATAGGATCATATGTGGCTGTTTTAAGAAAGTCAACAAGTTAAGTGAATCTGAAAATATCCATTAAATTATACTTTTATTATCTTTCATGTTTATACATAGACTAGCTTTGTTTTTGTGACGGTATTAGGCCTACACGCCTAGATAATATTAATAAAAATTATTATATTAGTAAAAATAGAAGTAATAATAACATGTGACCCCCTCGGACAAAATAACTCTGAAGTCACACCACACAATTTTCCAGAATAAGTTATAATGGTGTCTTAGGTTTAAATCATGCATATTAACTTTTTAACATATTTTCGTCAAATGTAATCTGTATGTTTTTTGTATTTTTATAAAAAAATTTATGTCTTTCATAGCACCATCCAAATCATTACCTGCACATGTGTAGACCTTTGAAGTAGTCCTATTCTACTTTAATTTTTCCACCTTCCTCTCAGCTTCTATTGTGCATCAGGTTGCTACAAGTTCGTCTGTTCTTCTGTGATATATGACGGTAATTCAGTTCATAACACTATGTTTCGCTATGTAAATTATAATTTGGCATAATTACTGGTGTTGTTTTAGTTTGTAAGTAGTCTTTTATTGTGTTTTAGGTGACAGAGTTCTGTCCAGCTGGAGCCAGATTTTTTCTGTATCTTTTCATGACTTTGTTAGTGAAGTTTCATCTCATTCTAACTACTTCCTTTAATTTCTTCGATATTTGAAATGTAATATGTTAAATTGCAGTAGTAATAGTTAATGGTGATAGTGGTCATTATATGCCATTTTTATGAAAGTTTATAGCCTCTCTAAGCTAACCCAGAGATGCAACGACGTGTACTAAGTGTTAGTGACTTCATTTCCTGTGCCTCAGTCATAGGTGAGAGACTGCAGCCAGTTCCATCCCTTGTCAACTAATCCTCCCACTGGTAGTGTACAAATGACACAGTATGATACAGTAGCACCCTTCGTTTGACCACTCAAGATCTCCTGTTTGTCCCTCGCACGCGAACCACTGGTCGAGTCCAAAAGCTTTGCCTACGTTAGTCCCACTTGCTGGAATCATCTTCCTTGAGAATTGCGCCTTGAACTCCTTTCTCTCCCCCTCTCAGTGTTCCCCAGGCGCCTTGAAGACTGTACTGTTGAACAGTGATTTTACTTTTTTGGGTCGGAAGCACCTCTGTTGAGTTTATCCTCTAAGTAGCACTTTATAGACCTCAAATTACGATTACAGTTACAAAGTGCAGTAGATCTGAAATAATGATAATGCTACCTTATAAGAGCTAATAGATGCATTTTGAATTACATGGCACTAAGCATTTAGAATCAAAAGTCAGAGGGGAAGATGTTAGTTTTCAGCTTAGAGTTACAGTTAGATGAACTCAGTTTACAGTGCTTTTCAAAAGTCATTGAGAGACACTATGTTAATGGTCCTGATAGACACATATGTAGCCGGGTTTGCAACAGGGTGCCAGTGAAGCACAAATTCTGTTCTGACTGAAATTTGAACAAACAACCTCTTAGTCGATAGCATAGCACAGTATCCATTGTGTTAGAAACAGCGGGATAATAGTAATTTCAAGACAGTGGGATAATACTAATTTCAAGCATGTCCAAAATAGAGCTGCAGTTTGGGCTTTTGTATGCTGCTCCAAGATGCTTCGTATTGTAGCTGTGTCCTCATGCTTGGCCTGTTTACTTCAGCCCTGGCTGTGCTGTATCTTAGGGCATTATGCATATACTAGGCCCCTTCATGTTCATCCCTGGACCTATTCCACTTGGTACGTGTACTGTTTACTGCATGATCACTGCACTACCTTCTTTTAACAATTCAACAGTTACTCCATTCCTAGGGTTGCTTGAATTTGTTTTTGGATGTGCAGGCGACAGTAGCATTCAGTAAGTTTCTTTTTAACATGTTCAAAAGCAGTTCCAACACCCTCATACTACAATCACTGGACTAGCCTTCCTGTAAACAGAGTCCAGTTTGACACATATTTATAGTTTACACGTGATTACAATTTGGCCACCCAGCTTATCTTTTCTTGGACTCAAAAATATACTCATTCATTGTTGTTGTACTATGAACCAGAACAGTAGTGGACTTCTGACTTTCTCAGCTGCTGGTCAGGTTGCTCTGAATTTTGTTGCCTCTTTCTGTTTGCACTGCAAGTTTTCAAAAATCTTAGCTTTCTTATTTTTTAGTTGCTGTTGCCTGTCTTACAGTGTCTGGGGCCTAATCGATCTCAGCTGGTTCTATCCCCAGATGATTGTGGTTTTGCAGTGCACTTGTAGTGAGAGGCAACCATCAGTTGATACCTTGTGAATTATGATAAAGATGCTATAGGAGTTTCCTGATTAGATTAGGTTAGATTAAGTTAGGTTAGATTAGGTTAGGTTAGATTAGGTTAGGTTAGGTTAGGTTAGGTTAGATTAGGTAAGGTTAGATTGAAGTACAGATTTTGCACTCCATGAACTCAGCCCTTTGTTAATTTCTTAAAGAGAATTGAAAAAAACGTGCAAGCTGAATGCCTGTGTATTCTATGCACCTTTCAGGTTTTAAAAGAAATTTAAAACTTTGTGTTGTGCACCTGGCTTTATGGCAATATTATTTGCACTATATTAGTTTTAATTGTTTTTGTTTAGAGAACGTGTACATGACGTCTTGCTGGACTCTTAGAATTCATCCAGTGTATGCAGGATGTGTGAAAGCAGGCCATATCACAAGAAAAGAGCTGGTGAACAGAGTTTCTTTTTATTATTAAGTTTGAGTTGTTGAGTTCTGTGACGATGTTTTCATTCCTACTGAAAAACTGTATTTCAAATTTTGGACTACATTTTGGTTGAATTGAGTGGCTCTGTAGACTGAGTTGCCATCTGGTTTTATCATGTTGAGTTATCTAGTTCTTGGTTTCTTCTGTTTCATAGTCTTCTGGGGATAAATATTTTTGCCATCGTATGTGGCTCTGATGACTGAAGAAGTTAACTTAACCATTTGTCATTTCATTTGGGTTTCCCAAGCAGTCACTCTCCATTTTCCTGCTCCTGGCCATGTGGCCAAGGCCTGATTGTTTAACATCAAAATCAAATGCATATTGCCGAAACTTTTTCACGCTGACCGACTTTCCTAACACCAATCTGGGTTCAGGGTTGGGAGTGCTTCTGTCATGAAGGGCACTACGTAATGGCTGTGAAAGAATGAATGAGCCTGCTTTCGCCAGACTAGAATTGGTTTTATGGTCTTCTAGCCTTTGGCTCTATGAGATTATTAAGTAAATGCCTAATTTCATGCTTGTAGAGTGAACGTGAAAAAACATAGGTTAGGTTTTTATATGTCATTCAGTTATGTGTTGCTGCCTTAGCCAAGCTGTAAACCAAATGTGCCTATCAAAGTACACTGGACCTTCCTTGCAATGCTTCTGGATCCCTTGTCAAAGGCCACTTCATAACAAAGTTGTTTATGAGATTATATGCTGAAGCTCAACTGAATTTGGGTTCCATGTTCTAGAACACTGTGTAAAATTGTTCATGTTTTAAAGGTGTTTCACTGTGCTGGTGCTAAGCCAACATAGTTGAGATGCCCTCATTTTTTTACTTTTGGGATTATAACCAATACTGTGGACATGAGAAATGCATACTCTTTAAGTATATACTTCAGTCGGGTCATTTGTTAACTTGATTTCAAAGATTTGTGAGATCTTTTGTAACTACTAAACAATCTGTAAACTACTTTTATTAATTTTTTAAATCTAGGTTTTATAGTTGCCTGCATATTATTCGGAGATCTTGATTATGCATGAACGTAGATGTGTAATGGAACTTTTGTTTATTATGTATATCTTTGTAAATCTTGCTTAGGAATTATGCTTTCAGAATTAAAATCTGTGATGACTTGGTGTCACTAAAATGAAAATGACAGATAATGGTACTTTTAAACGATTATAAGGTCTACCCCTGGAATTGAAGCTGGAATGTATTTGCATGTTGTTTCCCGTTGGTGTAGGCTCAAAAGTTGGAAATGGAATGGATTAGTCATCCGTATTATGTAATTGTCGAAACTGTTTAACTGTCATCCCTGTGTTGTTAGAATTATATTTGGGTAACATTCTTTCTCATTCCTTGGTATTGGAAGGTTTTCATGCAATCATGTTGCAGTTAAATGGGGTAAGCATCTTTTGGTCTGGTGGCTTGATCATGGTCAGTCTCATCACAGTCCATACATACACGGGTACTGTAAACGCCTATTCAAACAGGCAGGGGTGGTGAAGGATCTCACCCGAGTAATTCATTGGAAAACGAGCAGGGTCGAGGCCATATGGTCGCTATAGAAAAAAGCATACATTTATTTACATTTACACTTGCTCTGAAGTGAGAATGCAATTACTTTTTGAGGTTGACGAAGCTGTTTGTTGCTTTTTGCTTGGTGATGATGGGATTGATGTGGTAGCTGAGTGGTTTGAGTGCTGGTCTTGTAGCAATACATGTGTGGGTTCGAGCCATCCCTGAAAAGGTTATTGTGTAGGAACCTTGAGCAAGAACTTCACACACTGTTGCATCGTGTCATCGACCGATGCTTTGTCATTAGATTATGTTGCTTAATAAATACAGAAATAATAATAAAATAATAATCTCTTCTTTTATTGCCTGGTGCAAGATCGTGCATCATGAAGCAGACCATCTGTTGATAATAACGTATAAATTTGTGAGGGCTAATCAATGAAAGTCTGCTGCTGCTTCTGACAAATCATCTCTAGAGTGTTATTCCGTTGCCTTGTGCTTCTGATAAAACTTGACAGATTTTTTAGTATGTTTTCTTATGTTAATATGTGAATAGCATTAATGTGTCAATTTTTTGATTACATGGTAAATAATTTTGTTATATCAAAAGTTATTAATAATATATTATTAGTGTCATCAACATTTTTGACTGTGATTCAGAGTTTTGAAAAATAAGGGTTGTCAGGCCACTTCTGGCACCTCTTACAATATTGGATCATCCACAGAGGACATCTGGAAAAAATAGCTAATTTGGACCTGTTCCTCCTTCTTGTATGCATTTGGCATAACCCTTTCCCCTTTTGCAGACGTCTGCACTCCAACGACCATTGAAGCTCGGTTCATTGTGAAACATATTACAAAAGTTGTGATACAGCTTAGTCTGCTCTCGGCAAGGTCCACTAATGATGAATATCCAGTGCTTTGCAGACTGCTGTCTGGCTGAAGTTGATGTTCAAGGCATAGGCTATACTGAAATAAGTGTTACAGTGGAAACCACAGCACGAACACTTTTAATGCAGGTATCGGTGAAAAAGGAAAGCATGCATAGTCCATTCCAGCATCAATGGTTTAAATGTCAATTAGTGCCTTTATCATGAAACTGATAACATGAAAACATCGCTTAACGACAAAATGTGTCAGTCCCAGGAAGAAAATACGAGATTAGGTTAGAGTCAGAGTTGGACTGGGAAGTAGGGACCGTCTTTCAATAACCTTAGATAACATGAAATGTTGGTTGATATACAGCACCTGCCCTCATTCATCCAACGTGAATGGTGATATTGTTTCATGTCTATGCCTGGTGTTCACTGGAGATGGTTGAGATATTCAGTGCTTAAAGCGCTGTGACATTTTGGGGCTACATCATTTAAAACTTCATCAGCTCTCAACATGAGTGATGCCCTTTGTTTTCATGGGAAAATACTTTCAATGTTGAACATATATTTAATATGTGGCATTATGCAGTCTAACCTACGTAGACAGCGGTAGCTATATGCCACCTGTGTCAACTGAATCTCGACTAATCTAGTGGCAGAGTGATACATATTAGTAATAAAGGCTTAAGATTTCATCAGTTGAGTGCACGAAATAGGGCCAGGTGCCTAATGCCTCGGCAAACGGAGACCGGATTAAGCCTGTACACACTGACCGTTATGCTAATCCCAACCATGATATACATGCATACGCATGCATTTACATACGCATATATATATATATATATATATATATATATATATATATATATATATATATATATATGTATAATATACATATGTATATATATACATGTAGGGATGTGTAGTGTCGTTGGGTAAAGTGGACCAGCTAGAGACGACTGCAGAGAAAGCTTTGACGCTAATTATTGAACCACGTACCTGTTACAGATATGAAGCTAATCATGGTGATTGGTCTGAAACTGACTGTGGCCGCCATTAATTAGCCCATAGTGCTGCCGAAATCTAATACCATGGCAACGGCAATTCTGTCGGCATCTGCAGCAGCATCAGGATTAGCTGTTAACGTCACTTTCCTGGATGCTGTTCAAAGCTGGCTGTGAACACACGGTTCTGATTGAATGAGAGTGCAGTGAAGTGACAGTTCGGCCGAATGAAAGGGTAATTTTACAAAGCAGCGGACAGGAATCTATACCTAACTAACAAATAGGAATAGCTCTGAAAGGTGTATGTAAAAACATGAAGACGTGCAGCTCTTTTTTAGTTTGATGGTTGGCTGGACATTTATATAGCGCCTTGTAAAAACCTCTAGAAGGCGCTCCTCCCCTCCTTAAATTGTTCAAATAAATTCATAGTTCGTCCGCATTGGGACAGTGTTCAAAAAGCGGGTAAAGTCTTCATCGGGAGGCTGTAGCAATCGCACATACGCAAAAATCAATTCCAATTAATTTTACAGGACAGACAACGACAGGTTCAGAGTTCATGGTCAATGCTGTGCTGAAAACAAAGAATGACGACAACTAGACGAATGTTCAAAGCAATCGCAAAACACGGTTACGCTCACCTGCTGTCACGTCCAGTCTGTAGCCTACAGACGATAGAGCGTGTCGTATTTGAATGTCCTTCATACCAGCAGGTGTGTCGCAGAGCATCCTTCCGTCTCCAGCCGGATGATCGCCATTCGACGAATTAAGACCTCTCTGTACAGTGGCAGGTCGATGCCAAATCATTGCAAGGCCTCGCTTGACTCCCTGTTGCCTTGCTGATTCCGTGATTTATTTTTGTCGCAGATCGCATATAAATCCCAATCAAGTATGTCTCCACAGGAACACAGTATGCATGCAACACTTTCTGGTTTTAAAACGATTATGATATATTGCCATTTCCAGTATAAATTTTGATGCCATAAATCCGCTAATGGTCTTTCTGTGATTGAAATGTATATTCACTGTACCATTATTAGGCCTGCGTTTGAAACTAGGCTACTCCTCCCATAAGGGGGAAGTGTCGGACAAACGAGGGAGAATCCTTCGTTGGATCTAAGGGGATGAACCCCTTGGAAAAGTAGACTACCATCGATGCTTTCAGTTTTTATTCTATACCGTTCAGCCCGGTATTACTTTGTAGCACATCTGCAATCAATGTTCTGTCCTGCAAATCATAAAATTGTAGATAACAGCTGTCTTCATGTTTGCATTTGGGAGGCGTTCCAGCAATGTTCAATTCCCTCGTCAAGCGTCAAGATATCATCAGTCTTCATTGAACAGTTCAAGCCGCGTTATTGGGTTCAACTCCCTTAACAACTACAGTCTTGCATTTGCAAGGTATAAATTTCAATAGTAATTAGCTTATTTAGTAGGCCTATGTGAAAGTCAACACTCTCAGTCTTGGTCGAAAAATGCATGTGTATGTCCATGTATGATATACATGGACATTTATGTATAACTTTCTAAGGATTTCACGAAGTGCATGGCTTTGTGACAGATCGGATTATATATGCGCACCAGGCTGATAGATTTGTTAAGCGATTTGCTGACCATTCATTGAAAGACAGTCCCTACTTCCCAGTCGCTTCAAACAAAAGCACTGGTCCAAAAGCATCCCACAAGCGCGACTCCTAGGACTGCCAATTGCAGCCATCGTCGACCTCTGGCTATAACCTAATCTCGTATTGGAATTTATATAGGGCCAGCGTAATAAGCAAACTGTACAAGACATCATACGATGGCGCACAATTGTCTAATCGGAAATCGAGCCAATTCCGGAATGCCAGACTGACGAGGCAGAGCTATCCTAAATCACATTGAATATTAAAAGGTATACGCAGAGATCAGAAAGACAAATACTTAGCCGAGCATAACAGGATACTCGAACTCTACGGAGTGTAAATAGCTTTACTTGTTATGAGCGTCTTACAAGAGACGAGAGACAGAAGCAGATGGCGCAAAATTGTCCGTGGTGCAGCCAGTACTCGGCTCAAGGACATCTGAAGAGAAGACAAGACAAGTTCTGAGCGTTAGCGATTATCGAGGCTGGCCCAAGGAAGATGAGCTTCACTGCCATTCTCCCTGTGTCTCTCGCTTGTAATTCCATGTAGACCGACTGGCGAGAATTTCTTGTGTGTAGCCACTATAGACCAACAGATGGCCTATGCGGCTTAGTTGAAGGCAGGCTGAATATCAAGATACGTCTGAAACACTGACAGATATTAAAGGATGCAGTTGTTCTGTTACTAAGTCACGACCCCATAATGCAGAGACCACATGTGGGACACTATAGGCCCTACATTGATGGGTTATCTATAATTCATATCCTGTAAGCGTACAGAAAAACGCAGGGAACACTAGTGGTACATAAAGTACTCTGTAGAACACTGACGGTAAGCTGATTGGCTAGCTGTTGCTAATGATGCTACTGTTGTTCCGTGTCGGCGCTTTTGCGAAGAACTGGCAGTGGAGTTAGTTTATTCCTACAGTTGGCGTTCGATCTTTTAGACTTGTCAATAGAGATCAAGCTCTCTTCCGACTCCCTCTCTCGCATCCAGGATCCTGGCTTCATAGCCGTTTTTTCTTGCATCACGAGTCCGTCTGAAGGTCGCGAGGTGCTAAGAGGAGCCAGTTTGATCGGCTTAACAGTGATGTTATGTCTTCTCGATCCACCTCCACTCAGTTCCTTGAACTTGTTTCTCATGTCGCCGATCGGGTCGTCTCTCGACCAGATGTCACTCGCAGCATACCACGATTTCTCTCGTTTCTGCATGGAAATCGGAAGTCGACGAGTGTCCTCTCTATGCGACAAGGACGAACGGTCCCACCGAGCCAAGTCTTCCGGCGTCGCGGGCTCTGAAACCTCCTTGAATTTCTTGGTCAGATCGAGGGAGTGCTGGGCGACCGTCTTCTTCTTCTTCTTCTGACAGTCAGTTTTCTCTGTCGTCGCGCATTCGCTGTCGTCTGCTTCTGATGGCTTTGTTTTGTTTTCCTGCGCATTACGCTGTCTCCCTGCTCTTCCTTCGCGACACTCTTTTGCTACGGGGTGATGTCGATCAGACAGAGAACCAGTCGCTCCAGTCAGCGAAACGGTCTCCTTTAGAACCACCGGGGTGCTCTCAGAGTTTGCGGGCGAAGGTTGAGCGGAGATGTGTCGACCTGTTTCCGGCTCACCTTCCCAGTCGGTGTAGTGCGGAGTTCGGGATTGGCTCTTCCAGGCAGATTTAGGCCTCTTGAAAGCTGTCATTCTTCTACAGGAATCGATATACAGCCCGCGGAAGGAATTGATTTTTAACACACACGCCTAAGTAAACGAACAATGTAAGTCATCACTAACTTGTGAAAGTTTAACGGCAGCGCATAGTTCACAAGCTTCACGCAATCAGATCAGTGATTTATCTTACTGGTCGATCGATCAGTAAATCGATTGGATAATTCAGTAAAAGACGTCGAGATGTTAACGATTCGTCACACGCAGGAACCGAAATCCGTGTGAAGAGTGTCTTTCAACACGCTAAAACGCAGGAGTCACTCTGTGACTGAAACTGCTCCTAAAGGAAGAAGGCTGTCGGCGGCCTCTCCACGCTGTAGCTCTACGTGCTACTGCATTCTGGCCTCGAAGGCACGGATGCACAGAGTCTTTGAGATGAGTAACGAACACGCAGTTTAAATGCTGTCCTAGGCTGCCATCGATTCCGGGGCTTTACGCGAAGGTCTTGTACGCTGGCGCCCCGAGCTGTCGAAACAAGTACTACTGCCAGTGGTTTTATTCTGCATCGACGATCTATCGCCGAGCGCTATAGCGCCTCCTTGAAAGCGATTTTTCTAGTCGATGTACATTCATTGCAGGCCTCTGCATCGACTAAACGTCAAGGCCATTCGTTTTATGGCCCGTGGGTGTTGAAGTATACGTGTTTGTGCGTGTGTGTTTGTGTGAGGCTTGCATTGGTGTTTTATGCATGTATCGGTGTTCGTGTTCGTGTAGGCGTGATAATACATGCGCAAATCATCTTCAGAATATCTAATTCAGTTGGGAAACGGCAATATTATAAGAATCGTGCTGAAAAGTGCCACTCCTCGACGTTTAAACCACCATCATGTCGCATGGAAAGCGCGCATAGGAGGATGCATGCCTATCTGTCTGTCTGTCTGTCTGAGTGTTGGTCTCTGTCTCCGCGTTCATCTGCCTATTATCTTTGTCACTGATTGTCCTTATCTGCCATTCAGTTGATTCACCCAGATATAGCCTACTCTACTTTAGTCTCAATGGTCTAATGTATGTATTTGTTAATTAATTGTTTTCACAGTGTCTATACTGACTCTTGTGCCGCCTGTGGCTGCAATCAGCGAATAACTATGCAAGTACTCCGCCCCTTTTCGGCCTCGGCCGTACGGCGGCGTTCTATAAATCGTATTATTATTATGATTATTATTATTGTTGTTGTTGTTGTTATTGTTGTTTTTATTATTATTATTATTATTATTAGTAGTAGTAGTAGTAGTAGTAGTAGTGGTAGTAGTGGTAGTAGTAGTAGTAGTAATGGTAGTAGTAGTAGTAGTAGAAGCAGCAGCAGCAGCAGTATTACGTGTTATATAAAACTATAATTATATGAGCATGCAGGCCCCTTCAGAGAATCAGATACCTATAAGGTTCTGAGGCTCTTCGACCATTGTTTTGCTAAACCGAACTTTCAAACGAATCGAATTTAAAAAATCTACAATATGTAAAGATGACACTGGAGGCATAGCCCCATCTGGTGCCGATCTCCAACAGATTAGGCCTATAGTATAGGCCTACATTTATGCATGTATACAGGCAGGCAGGCAGGCAGGCAGGCAGGCAAGCAGGCAGGCAGGCAGGCAGGCAGGCAGGCAGGCAGACAGGCAGGCAGGCAGGCAGGCAGGCAGGCACCAAGCTAAGAGGCATGCAGGCAGACATACTGAGAGACAGACTGACCCACAGACAGACAGACACACAGACAGACGGACAGCGTTTGCTCTACGATTGCATTTACGATGGTCCACTGCTGTGCATCTAATGCTTTTCTCGCATCTTGGACAACTGTCGACCGAGGCGTCAACCTGATACAGATGAGCACACATTTGCTTTATATCTACACGGTGTTATTTTACATTCGCCTACATTCGCTTGATACACAAATTCGATTATCGATTCTGACTCTGATTTTCTAGCAAAGATGGACAGATTTTACACTGAAATCTTCCTCCTCCTCCTCCTCCTCTTCCTAGTACTCTTCCTCATCTTGCTACGCTTCCTCCTCTTCCTCCTCCTCTCCGCTTCCTCTTCCTCTTCCCTCTCTTCCTCCTCCTCTCACTCTTTCTCGTCCTCCGGATCGTCCTTCTCTCCGCTCCTCCTCGTCCTTCTCGTCCTACTCGTTCTCTGCTGGTGTTAAACGCTGGTGCAGGTGAGTGACGACGACCAGTGTTATCCGACGCAGTGGCGGATGCTGAGTAGGCCTATGAAGTTGTCCAGTCCTACGTGACGGCGCTATATAAAGCCTCGTGAGAGTTTCGCCAACTTATCACGTTCGTCGAACAGGAATCGATTCAGAAGAAGAAAAACGCGTTAATATTTCATACGAACAAAATCTCTGTCTGCCTTGCAAGCATGTTTGTTTGCCTATCCCTGTCTGTTCCTGTGGCTATTTGTCTGCTCATATATCTGTTTATGTACAGTATGTGATACACGTCGGCTAACTGGTCGAGCGCTTTCCTTGTAGTGAAGAGTGTTGGGATCGCGCCCAGAGTTCCGTTCAGACTTTCGCCGAGTATGGACATTTATATAGCGCCGTCTTTAGTCCTTAGTACTCAGTTACTCTGCTTTGCGCCGTGACATTAAGTATAGCGGCGCTATAGAAAAATAAGCACGCATGTATGCGCACACACACATATGTATTTATATAGCTTAAGGGTGAAGTGTCACGTGATGTAGCCGATTATGTGACACGGTAGCTGATTGGTCAGAGCGTTCGACGAGTGACGCGGAAAGTGACAGATTCGAGTCTCGCCTGATATGGTTACTGTATGGACCCTGAGAAAGTCCTTCATTCACAGCTGCTCAGCGCCATCGACTTGTGCTTGGTCAACAGTTTACGGTTAATAATACGTTATGATTGGTCCTCGGTCTCCTTGGGTCTCCCTCAGGGCTGTGTTAGCTCCCTTACTTTTTATTCTATGTACGACTGACCTGGGCTTTATCCTGTCTTTAACCGGGGAAGTGTCTCACCAGTATGCTGACGACACCCATATATTCATGGCTCAGCAGGTGAATCTGTCGCCTTGGTTCACAAAATGCTTCGGGCGTCGGAAGCACTTGAGGCTTGGTTGAACTCAAACCGTCTGCGTCTGAACCCTGGTAAGACTCAGTTTATCTGGTATGGCAGTCGTGCCCAGCTTTCAAAGATTGATCTGGCTAGATTAATTACTTAGGCTCTTCCCTGATATCTCCTTCTCTTCCTCAGTTTGTGACCTAAGAGTAATTTTGGATCGGGAACTTACTTTGAAGGATCATGTTAATAATTTCTGCCGAACGTGTTTCTACCATCTGCGTCAACTGCGCACTATCCGCCACTCTCTCACGACCCAGGCTGCTACCATTCTGGTCCATGCATTTATCTGTTCCAGGATTGGCTATGGTAAGGCTGTCTTTGCTGGCTTGATTCTCTACTGCATCTCGCGATTACAATCTGTCTTGCACGCTTCTGCTCGTCTTATCGGAGGTATCCCTAAGTTTGGCCACATCTCTGCTTACATTTCGGAGGAGCTTCACTGGCTGCCTATCCGGAAGCGTATAAAATTCAAAATCCTGGCTTATGTAAGTAATTGCCTCTTAGGTTGCCCTCAATTTTATCTTAGGGAACTCTGTGTTTTGGCCACCTCCATTCCGGGCCGCAGACTACTTCGTTCGGCGGTACGGGGTGAGTTGGTTGTCCCTGCGGTCCGAACAACTACGGCCCTGTGCAGAAGTTTTGCTGTGGTTGGTCCTGCTTTTTGGAATGGTCTTCCTAATGACCTACGCCAGGAATTTCTAAGTCTTTCCCCCTATTTTGCGCAAGCCCTTAAGGCCTTCTTATTTCCAAGTGCTTCTGGGCTGTTGGGCTGGAAGCGCCTCTGAGGAGTTTATTTTGAAGTGGCGCTTTATAAATTTTCGATTACATTACATTACATACAATAAATGTAGAAATAGTGACAAAAGTAATGTGACGTGACGTCTTAAGGGATCGACACTCCCACTGACGCACCTGCTTCTCTTTGGGCAAGCTGTGAACGCTTACGTGCGTGCTTTAGGAAATAAAGACAGGCCGAGAAGACAGACTGCGCTTGCGAAATGCCAGACCATGTTCTATCATGCAGTGATCACAACACCATTTTCAATGCGCAGGCTAAATTATGAGTTACGTGACATAGTGGCAAGTGTTGTGCATTTCTCGGGGCACTGATGCTTGGTGGCCCATGTTATTGTTTCATCCGAATCGATTTCTCTTAGGCTGGGTAACCATGACCCTCTTTGTTGCTGTCGGATGCAACCAGTGAACCATGCATGACTGCGCGCGCGGACGTTTTACGATCGCCATATCATGAATTTTTGCATTCTCTCTTAGTTTATGAACCGTGATACGAGCCGGTCATTCCCACCGTTGTTTTTCCAACATCTAGCACAGACTTCGATCTCCTAACAGCTAACTACCCTACTAAGTAACGTAACACAATCTAGCTATCGTGTAGCACTAATCTGTGAAGAAGAACTCATGTGTTGCTGCGATCAATCACTTATCCACCACTTCGGCATATATTGAGAAGAAATACCGCCTGCAGGCCTAGACTACTTTAGGCCTAACTGTTGTGGTAACTGTAATGATAATATACATGGTACAGTCAGGGGCGTAGCGAGAGGATTCAGACGGAACTGTTGTCCCCGGGCGTAAGGATGATAAGAGAAAATTAATAATTAGACGCTTTCACATATCGAAATTTAGCTTAGACTTTGTTTGGACACGGGGCGCTGATTCTGAGTCATGTTATTTGTAGATTTTGTTATGTCTCCGGGGATAGAAGACCCTGGCTACGCCACTGAGTATCGTTTTAGTAGAGAACTACTTCCAGTGTGCCACATCCAGGCAGTGACAGTAGATATGCCGTAGCAGAAAAGCATAGATACGATTATGGATATACACATATTGTTAGGATTTCAAGGCATGCCTAGGCCTACTCGACAACGAGGTTATTATGCGACTTGAAACAGTCTTTGAAGACGCTTCTCATAACCAAATCTTGACTGACTTCACTTCGCTAAAACCTACATTAGCGGACTAACTCTGACTACTGGCAACTTTGCCTGACTCTCGGTTTCTGTCTCTTAAACAATCTCAAGCTTCATACTTTTATATACAGTACAGTCATTACAAAGAGTGGTAACATTCAAAGCCCTCTTCTGACACTCTCTCTTACACACCTTCTAACACCTTCCAGCAGACAGGTGCACTGGAACGTGTCACCATCAGACAAATAATGTTCCCTTAGCACATGCCACTGTAGCATTGTATAGGCATATATTTACAGCAATAAAATATGTGTGTATGTATGTATGCAGGCCTATGTATGTATGTATCCAAACACTTAATATGTCGGATTTTAAATACTTATGCAATACTGTGTTGTCATGGCTAACGGATCAGTTGCGTCGACTGCCATTTCACTTGGAGACGTGCACTGCAATTAAGGCACCATAGAAGTCTTCAGAAAATGATGCGAATTCTTTATTTCAGCGGCTAAAGACGGATTAATTTTCGAAAAATCTCATTACAGCGTTCGTCGTTCTTCGACGCTTAGCCTATAGTTCCTTGTCTCATCCAGTTATTAATCCTCTTATCGCCCATAAGCGCAGTTGCATGCTCATTCACCGTAATTACGCTCATAACACCTGGCGCCACACCTGCTGTATTATCAGCCTATGATCTTCTTAACCACACACGTGTACAGGCAGACAGGTAGACAACAAGTGGGCATACAGTATATGCACACATGTATATTGTATGGAGTTCGCCTCTGCCCTCGGAGTATTCTGCCTATAGAGGGAGTGTACTACTAGTGGTGTCAACCATAGGCGCCGAGTACTCTAGGAGTAGGCCTATACTCATGCAGTGTCCTCTAGATATGGTTGCAGGATAGATAGTCGAACATTTAATTTTGGACGCAAGGAACATGGATTTCGGGGTTGAAATTTTGACCCCTCCTACCTCATCCATAGGAAAGAGTTAATCCCCATTTGTAACAGAAAATCAGCCATGCCATTCGGTTTTGACCACCACTGTTGTCCACACTCTGTTGTCCATACACTGTTGTCCACACGCCACAGTTAATGAAGCACAAGTCACAAGCGGTTGATGGGAGACTGGCATGTATGCTGGCCTATAGTTAGCTACATCGGTAAATGCATACGCCAAGGAACCTATATGCGTAACGATCCTCGGCTCGCAACCCGAAGGTGGCTTATTTCAAAGATTTAAATCTCGAGCTAGTAGGCTCCCTACAGTCCGCGCACGGGAACCTTAAATGGCGTGGGGCCCATTCAAACGGGCAGCAGTGGTGAAGGATCTCACCCGATCAATTCACTCATTAAATCATCCTCAGTTGACCATCATCTCTATGCCGATGACACCCAACTATTCATCTCTTTCTCTCCGAATTGTTTCAATGACTCTATAAATCATCTTCTTTGCGTGGTTAAACAAATCTCCTCCTAGATGACATCTAATCTCTTGTGCCTGAACCCATCTAAGACGGAATTCATAGGCCTACTTAGGCCTAGCTGAAGATAATGGCTGACTCCTCTGTCTTCCTCACCCTAGACTCTGCCAACACATTTAATACTAACTCTCCTGTCCGCAAATTAGGTGTCATATTCGACCAAAACCGTTCCTTTTCTGATCATGTCACCCATCTTTCTCGCTCTTGCGTTATGGATATCCGTGAACTTCGCAGAATCCGCCCTATTCTTGACTTCAAAACTGCATCTACCATTGCCACATCCATAGCCCATGCAAAACTTCATTACTGCAATTCACTTTTCCTCAATATAGACATAACTCAGATAAACCGCCTTCAAGCTATCAGAATGCTCTCGCTCGTGCTGTCACCAAAACTCACAAACATCATCACATCACCCCTGTTCTCAAATCACTTCACTGGCTTAAAATACCTCAACGAATAGAGTACAAAGTCTTATCCCCGACCTACAACACACTTCAATCTTCTCAGTCCTCCTATCTTCGTCAATTATTTACAATCCAACCACTCGTTCAACCCGCTCCTCGTCCGTGCTAACACTTCTTCGCCCTCCCGTCACCTCATCCTTAAAATTTGGAAATCGCTCCATAGCCATAGCTGCCCCACCCCTCTGGAATAAACTCCAACCAAAATTACAATTACCTGGTCCATCATACTAACTCACCAACACTTCACCTCTGTTTCTGCGCTGGTGTTTCACTCAAATCTGAAAACATTTCTTTACCAAAAGCTTACCCTGAGTCTTCCTTGTCCCCTTATCTTTCTTCTTGCTTCAATTTCAAACACCATCCACCGTAGCCGTCCGACTGCTGGATCTTGACCTGGAATCGAACCCTTTTGCCTATCGATTTTGTTTTGACTGAGCGCCTGTTAATAAGCTGGATCCCTCGACTTAGCCTTTCGTTAGGCGCTGTAGAACTCTCGAGATTACGATTGCGATTTAACCAGCTGTCGTGTTGGCGTCTGTACGTGATAACATACGTCAGCAAGTGTTGTAGGATCTTTGTAAAAATAATATGTAGTCTGTGTGTCATGAGGAGATGACATGATTGTTGGTTGTAGTGGAGTTTAAGAAATACATCTGTGAATCGCATCGCGTTATTATTTTTCATTTCTTTTATTCCGGCTGGGAAGCATTTGTAGTCTCCGGTGAAACAGAGATGGCAATTATGAAGAGGATCTCGACTTTCTGTGAATTCTGGTATTACCAGTATATTCTGGTCACAGCGCTGTACATGCTTGAGTCATGGGAGCGTAAAGTGTTTAGTATCCTTTTTGTATATAAAATTAGATTTAACGAATGCTGTATACTTTAGATCTTTATAACACTGTACCGAATGTTAAAACATTAGGATGGTTTGATGACTGAATGTTAATGCCCGCACGGGTATGTCACGCCATTTTACGGAGTTGACTCCAAACCAGTTTGGATGAGGGTTGCCCCAGAAATTGTGCAACAAAAACGGCCACGAGAATACTGTGAAAATGAATAAAAGTGAACATACTGGAAAACTAAGGAGAAAAGGTGTGAAAGCATGTTTCAATGACTAAAACAAAGGCCTGCTGAAATTGTTTAGACTGGGGTCTTCAAAAGTCACATTTGCAGTTTTTCATCTGTCACCATTTCAGCCATGGAGTTTTGGCCCTCTTTGTTAACTTTGGGATTTGCCAGTGCAGCTAAGTTAACAATTCAACCTTAGCACAATTATGACAAAAGTAGGAAGCAGAATAATAATGGGACAATTGAACATCCTAAATGAGGTTGTATTTTTCACAGACAAACCCATGAAAACCAGAACTGTCCCAATAAACTGGGATGAATAGTTGTGTTAGTTGTATGGTACTGTTGACATATTAAATACCAGTTAGAGTAGGTAAGTCACAGGAAAAGCCCTATGCTGTGGATGTCCTAGCCAGAGGTGCATAAAGATCACTCAAGACTGTCAGTTGAGTGTAGGGAGCCATGAAAGGAAGGCCAGAAAAGGTGAACGCAGAAGATCCGACAGATAGGTGAAGCATGGTGATGACGGCATCTGGCAATGAAAGGACAAACTTTGAGCTGGATTCCAGAGAAAACTTCTGATCATAGGAACCAAGTTCAAGCACATGCCATTGGCTGTATATGACATGAGACCATGGGATGAGAGAGCGCTGGGGTTCTGTGTTGGTTATATCCACTGCAGATTCAGTGGGAGTCTGTCACGTTAGCATGTTGCATTACACATTTATAGGCATCTGCCTGTTAACATAGTTAATAGTTCAGTGAGCAGTTACCTTCAAAATGCTGACTGTTGCAGTCATCACGAATGGATGAAAATCAAAAACAAAGGTTTATTAAGTGCTAAATGTCATGCAGTGAGAAAGCTTTTTAAATGTAACGATAAAACATATTTTGATAAAAATCAATAAAATTCTGCAGGCACAGCTGAAGGAAAGTCATGCTCCTGCCATACACCAGCTGGTAATGTCATGGTTTATATACTAAATTATGCTATTGAACTATATCAACAACAGATTGTGGATTTTTCAGCCTTTCTTTCAGTAACAAAGCAATTTTGTAATTGTATGGGAGCGATATTTTGTTTAAGTCTATACACTGCTTGACTCATGGTGAGTAAAAGAATGCTTCTGGTAATGATTACACTAGGTGCAATCACCAACACATTGGTTTTCACAGCGCATATCTTTATCGTTGTGGCACGATTTGTTTTTGATACATTCTTATGAATGGATATGTGGATTTTTCAGCTTTCTTTCAGTAACAAAGCAATGTTTTAAATGCTGAGAGCAACATTTGTCTAAGTCTAGATCCTGCTTGTGTCAGGTGACAAAAAGAATATTGCCAGGAATATAACGTGTGCATTCAGACACGTTTTTATAACGCATATCCATCAAAAGCAAGAAATATGTTGACAACTGTTGTAATCAAAAACTTGAAAATGCCTGTAGGGCTACTTAAAAGATAGCCAGGCCCGGCCATAATCAATGCACAACCCAAGGTTTGCCAGTCCAGAGCTTCGGTAAAGAATGGCAAGGCTCATCATCTTTCCAAGCGCATAGGTTGTTAAACTGACATGCACACACAGGTGCTGTGACTGACATTCAGTAGCCAGGCAAGCTGCATGGTTGATGCAGCCTGGCTGAAAATAGGTGAGGCAAAAAGTCATCCCGTTAACAGGCAGATGCCAGATAGACCACGTTAAATTTCAAAACTGGTCTTCCCAGTTGTTTCTAGAATTAACTTCATGATACCCACTATTATGTTAGGTACAGACCACCATGTTAATTGGGCTCATAACTCGTGAGTGCATTCTATATTTTCTCTGTGGTTGTCTTATTTAGGTTTTAGTTGCCTTTAATCATATAAAGTAATACCATGAAATCAAATCTGAAAACAGTGTAATACACAACAAACTAACAAATATTTAATTTGGAAAGTGTAAAAACAAATTGTCAGAACATTATAATATTTAGCTGTCACTTCATTTTTAGTGACTTGTCATGAAATTCGTTTTTTTGGTGTTCTGCAACTTGCAGTACAGTACAGTCCTGAAAATACAGTAAGCTCTTGGTGGTCACCAAAATAAATTGGTATAACCCACACACCAAGAGAACCAGCAGGTGAGATGCGGGGTTAGTAGAATCTGATATAACTCACAGGATATAGGCATGAAAATACGACACATTTTTGCTCTCAGGGCCAATGAAACTCTTGGCCCTATAAAGTGAGAAGTCCTGGCTTTTGTCAGTAGAGTTGGGCATCACCTTGCCCAGATAAGTGGAGACAGCATGGAAGCTACATTCCTCTATCAGCACTTATCTATGACCATCCAGCACTTCACTGATGCAGTTGCTTTCCATAGCACCTTTGCCACCAAGCATGACTTCAATGAAGGCAAGCTATTCTAGAAAAATTGCTGTACCTAAGTTTGGTAATCATGAGGTATCATATGTACTTTTGGTTAAAAAAATTAAAGTATATATAGTAATATTAACTGAAATAATTTAGTGACATCAATCATTTTGAACCTGGTTTCTGATTTTTCTTTCCAATTTTGATTTAAACATTTTTTTGTATTGAAGAATAAATAGACAAACAATAATGTTAATGAATGAACCTTGTTGTATTAAATAATAGATAAATAGACTAACGATAATGTTAATGAATTAATATCTTTTTAGTTAATCTTTAACACAAACTATTCCAGACTGTTTTTTGGTGGCGTTGTTTGCTATGGCATCCTACACGATGTACATCTTTCTCCCAGGTCACATCGTCATGCTCAGTCACTTCTTCGAGTACCTTATTGGTGCAAGGGATGATAACGGATTCTAGCAGAAAAGGTGTCCTGCATCCAAATCTGAAATTGCCTTAGAGGCTCGATTCTTATCATTTTCCTCTTCTTGTTTTTGAAGCGGAGTTATCTTAGTTTCTTGTAAATTTTTTTGTAAATTTTAAATTTTTTTGTGTGCAGTCTTTCCTTTACAACGAATAATGTTTTGCATATGCTGTACATATTTAGTTATGCACACATATGTTTTGAACATGTGTCAAGATGACCGTCATTTTCATCATTATCATTGCTATGTAATATTGTTATTATGTAATACTGTTGTACAGGTGTTGGTAAAAGTATTACTAATACTAAGTTAAAATAAGGAAAAACTTAGATTAGAGAGACTCGTTTGATATTATTTTCATCATCATCATCATCATCATCATTAATATTATTGTTAACTGACAAACAAATGTTGCCCATGTGTATGGATAGTACTTATTTATAAATGCACTTAATATATGTGTGCATGTGTCTTGTATGTATGTATATATAATCTTATATATATATAGCCTGCATGAATACACACGTATATGTGACATGTTTGTTTATGCATGCACACAACTGCAAATATGTTAGCAGGACATACAATGTTAGTGGAGTATCAGAGTATATTTGTTGTTTTGGCAAGTCAAAACAGAATCTAAGCCACTTCTGCTAATGAGGTTCTTTTGATTGATGGGTGTTGTATATATTAATGATATTAATGGCATTTTTGTTGAGTTCTTTCTATCAGTCTTGAGAAGTCTCCAGTGAACATGCAATATGTGCCTGATTGTTATAATCGAGTTGTTTGCCAAGGGGGTTGGTTCAATCCGTCTGTGTGTGTGTTCAGATGCTTTCAAGAGGCATCAGTTTGAACCCAGGTTTAGCAGTTGTTTGTTCCTGCTATGTAATTGTTCAAATTCTTGCTATGTGGACCTCATGAAGATGGAATTAGCAGAAATGGAGCTGTTTTTATTTTAAAACCAGTTCATTGTTCTTTTAGCTGCATGATATTGTGCTGATCCTTAACCATTATGTGTGGAGTTATGAATCCTGATGTGTGTCAGGCAGAATTGGACTATCATTGGTAAACATTCTCTTGAGAAAACTTTGTCAAGAGTCTGCTCTGACCAAATGATCCTTCAGCCTTAGGACTGTGGTTTTGAAGCCACTTATGAAGCATATTTTTGATGTCTGGCACGTTAATCTCTTAATATTCATTATATTCATTCATTCATATGATTACTGCGCTTCAGCTAGGCTGCACTTCTTCATGTTGCTGAAGTAGCTTCATATAAATTCCAGATTGTGTTGCATGACGTTGAATGATTTGTCTATGGTTATGGTAGTAAAGGCAAATGCAAAGGGCATCATTTCTGTAAAAGGGGGGGTGCAGTTACATGTGCTGCTTTTAAATGGTACTTTTTCATGTTTACTGAGATTGCGGTCCATCTGTGAGAATTGAGGTTCAGTTGTTGTCTGATTTGCTTCAACCTCACTAGTCCAAGTCTTGTGTTGTTTTGAAGTGCCCCTGTTGGCTCATTACTATCTGCCCTTATTGGCGTGGTCATTATTGACATTTAAAATATGTCTGTATTGGTACATAGAAATTCTCTTAGAGTCACATTCAGTTATGGTCACTGGCCTGCCAGAGTGCAATTTGTATGCAATGAAGATGAGTGGGAATATGACAGTGCCATTGCATGGCATTTGTTTTAACATGCTTGTGTCCTTTAAATGCTTAAAATGGTGCACTGAAATTATGTAAATGGAAGTTTTGGGGGATAGTGTTATATCATGACTGGTGCATGAAGCTGTTCTTGTCACATTTTGTACCATATTGTACTCTGTAACTGCAAGCATGGCACCTGCTTTCAAATGTCTGTATTGGGCCTTGAATAACTAAGTTTGTTTTTGGAATGTGTAGTTATCAACGTGTTTCAACCCTAAAATAAAATGAACATTTACTTTTAATAACTTGCAGTGTTTGGAAAGCTCAAGTGCACTTTGAAATGCCCCAAAGGTATTTGTTCTAGTTTATTTTAACCCTCACTTCATGTATTCGGAGCACTTTTGAAAAAGTTAGACATAGAATTGTTGGGTACAGGTGAAAATGATGGAGTTCTTTAGAACTATTTTTCTTTATTACATCCAAAGTTGAAATCTTGTGTTGACCTGACTGTATGCATGTAGTTTAAATACTGGTTAATATGATGTGCACTGTACTGAAATTGATCATTTCAGCCGGCAGAAGTCTGTTGAAACAGGAGACCTACTTTAAGAGCAGGAAGAGAGAGAGAGAGAGAGAGAGAAGGAGAGTGCATGAGATTTTCTCTAAGTAGATAGATGCATGTGTTTGATACAAGCAGGTGATGTTAAATAAATAGATCTGTTGAAATAGCATTGGGCTGAGTACATGTAGTTGAATAGAGGGACCTACTGAGTAATTAAGATTATAGACAGATGAAAACAGAAATGATGGATTGAATTTATAATTCCATGTGGTAATATCGAATAGAGCTTGTAACTGAAATAGATTTTGTTGCACAATATGAAGAAATTATTGGTTTAATTTTAATTTCACACTTGTGACGTCTTAAAAGCGGGCTTTCCATATCTTCTTGGTGGCCAAGCTGAAGCAATTAAGTGAAGGGAACTTTGCTCTGCATCATCTGTTTTCTCTTGGGAAATGTCTGGTTGAAAACCTCTGTAATTTTTCTCTTTTTTATTTGTCTTAGCTAGTCGTTTTTTATTTTAAAATAGTTAATTTTATCCTGGTTGTGGTATGTTTGGAAGTTTTAGAATTCTGTGTTTAGTGCCTAGTATTTGCAGATTGAGCGAATAGGTGGAGATGTCAGGTCTAGATGATTTCTTTGGATTTACTCTATTTCAACTTTCCTTGTTCTTACATTGTAAACTACCTTGATCATTTATATTACTGGCTTTGGAAATGTGTTTTGTACCACTGTTGATCTTGTGAATTGTTCACTGTTTACTTTTTCAGTTGGAAGTTTAACCTATTCATTCAGTCATAGAGTCCTAAGTGAGTGGTGTGACAGTTTAGAAACACATTTGTTGCAAAACTGGAAAGCCTTTGGCGAATAACTCTTATGTCACAGGGTTAGATACAGTTATGAATAGCTTAAGTTTTAGATATTATTTGGATCTTTTATTTTATTAAATTACTAACTTGATTTCAAGGTCTTATTTCATGTATGGAATCACTGAAAACAAGCCCTCCAAATTTTGGTTTAATTGACCTTTGTTCCAGTGGCATCCCTGGCAGCGTATTACCATTGTAGATACAAATTCAGATATGAATATTCATGAGTATTGAGGCGTGGCGAGGCGTCGTGGCATTCGCGAAGAGTCCATTCAGCTTTTACCATTTAACATTCAAGCCGACCCTTTACCCTCAAGAGTTAACACTTATGACTTGATTCTTACGACTTAGGATTTACGACGTAACATTAAGCACGCAATAAAGTAACCTAGTATAGAAGCCTTTATATTTACCGGCGAGCGAGGCCATTATTACCATTATGCTTTTAACGCGATGTAAAAAATTACCCTACGTGCGATCATAACGCAAAAATGCGACAGTGTTGCGAACATGGTGGCGCCATCTAGCGAATGTAAAGCAAGTACCGACGGCGCTGGTTGTATTCTGAATATGATAGCCAGATGAGAGCCGTTCTTCCACTGAACAATTCCTTCGGTTGCTTAACGCGGTAATCGAGCTATACGAATATAGGATACAAAATTGTCGTTTACTTTTTCTCTCTGGATTATGCCACGAGCCAGGGTAAGGTCATCGAGACACTAAACAGAGTGCAGAAGAGAGCTAGTTAAGTGATTTTGAATCAGAGGGCAGGCTGAAAATGTGTGTGCAAACGACATCGGAAAGAAGCAGCCAGTTAAGGAAGCCCTGGGGTCATGACCCCTGCTGTCGTCTGCGGAGTTGTTGCAAAACACGACGACAGCAAAGAAAAGACCTGTAGTTTCTTGAATCGCTTCTTGCTGCATCTACTTGTAGCGATGTCGGTAATTATAAGAGAGATCCACAGGTCGTGTACATCTCTGCTCTTAACACGTCCTGCACTAGTGGCACAGTAAACTGAGAACTTCTATAGCGCCACCGTATTAATGTTCAAGGCATCAGCTGATAGTCGCTGCTAACTTGCTAATAATAGCCATTCATTTCATTATCTCTTCGTAACGTCTTGCAGTCTTTGTGTCTGGCTCGATGTTAGTCTCTTCTTATACCTGTGCCTTTGTGTTTTGCAGTAATCTCTGCTCTCTTATTCCCTTGTTCTCTAAAACACTGCCTGCCTACCTGCCTGCCTGCATGTCTGTCTGTCTGTCTGCATGGCTTGTCTATCTGCATGTCTGTCTGTCTGTCTGTCTGTCTGTCTGTCTGTCTGTCTGTCTGTCTGTCTGTCTGTCTGTCTGTCTGCTTTCGTGAGCTATGAGGCGTGAGTGAGCATGTGGTTGGGGCAATGCTCGAGTGTGGCCGACTCTGACAGCGCTGACAAATAGCCGCTGTCATTAAGACAAAACGTAACAGGGGGCTCCAGAGGTCTATACTCTGAGGCCTTTCGTTCGTCCCCATGTGGGTTTAGTTGCCCATATAAACCCCATGCCATGCTGGTGTGCCTTCAACCGACTCCTGTCCTGCTACGCCTTAGGGTCACTGTGTTTACCCAACGGGCCTCTAACCCCTCCCATATGACCTTAAGCCGACACTACCTTATTTTCAGACTCGTATTAATTGTATTGGAAAACCCGAAAATTAGCGAAGAACTATCGGGCCAATTGTGTCACACATTACAGAACCAAATTAACTGAGGTGCTGACTGAATTTCTGTCCGTATTCATTGTGGGACGTGGTGGTGTAATGGTATGTTCGATGCCTTCGGACAGAAAACTCATCGTCATCATCATCATTCATTGTTATGTCTCATAAACACTGGCGCTACCGAAGTCACTAATTTTAACTATATTTCATATTAAATCTGGTGCTAAACCCTCCTCAGGCCCGTTGACATCTTAGGACTTCCGGGGTCGCGATCCCTTTCGCCCCATTTCTAGCAGCGCGCGTGACGTTCACAGAAAGCGCAAAACGTTCTTCATCGGTGCTTTTTGAAATCGTTCGAGACTCGGATGAGTATGACAATGTCGACCAGTCACGTGATCTCGCGTCTCACGCTCTCTAAGTCTTGGGCTGTCGCTATGGGCGTTTTTCGATTACAGAAGCCCACAACGGATTCGCGCGTTTCTTGCGTATGAGCATATATGTATTCGTAAAACAGAAATATCAACTTTACTAGGCTAATGTCTTACTACTACAAACCCGGGTACTGTTACCAATACTGCCACCTATATTAACAATATTGGTTGTTATTATTATCTTTTAAGATATTCATCAGCGTGCTTCAAAGTCCCCCTCGTGCGATCTACTAGCAACAAAAACGATATTTTAGTGTCAAATGCCTCAAATGGGACGCAGCGTGTGGCCGCTGTGCGCTTCTGTAGTCGGCGGCCATACGTAGCAGCGGCCAGCAATGTATACAGACGTGACTGGCGCCGCGTAGCGACGACTCCTATAATAGTGATTACGGTTGAGAGAGCGGGTCGCTCTGGGGTCGAGGCGCTGAAGCCATTTGTCTCTGGCGGGGTTGGCAGGTCCTGAAAGGAACCCCACAATCGCCGACGACAAAACACGTGATTAGCGCCCTATAGCGAGGCTGTCGCCCGCCGGAACTCCGATGAATTATGGGAAGGAGCGCTGACTCGGAGAGAATGCGTCTTCTGTCGCTTGGCCAGATCTCTCTGAAGACGCACGGGCTACTTCCCTTGCCTTCCATTGCCTTCCTTTCCCTTGCCTTGCCTGCCTTCCCTTCCATTCCCTTCCATTCCCTTCCATTCCAAGTTGGAAAATGTCCTTCGCCAGCTGTCTCACGCAGACAGAAATGTAAAATTCTATGATGTGGTGCAGAGGGGGGTTGTGATGTGCTGGGAAGGCGAATTACGACCGGAGCAGATGCCTTGTGAAACTTAGCCACAGACCTCGTGAAAATCCTCCGGCAGACAACAGAAAACGAGAATCCCATGCAGTTAGTGGATGGGAGCTACTCTTCTTCGTTCTAGGGCCTTCTCGGTAGCCGGTCCAAAGCTTTGGAATTCACTGCCCATTTCAATTCGTTCTGTCAATTCTTTGATGTCATTCAGGTCGAAATTAAAGACGCATCTCTTTCAACTTGCTTACCCACCGTAGCCTGGCTTCTGGTTTCTCTGACCTATCGGAATTCGACCTGGCTTCTCCAGCAGATTGTGGTTTGGATTGGATTTGACTTGAAGCGACCATCGACTGATGCCTTGGGCATTAAGATAACGGCGCTGCAGAAGTCTTTAGATTAGATTAGATTCGCAAATCCTTTGACTGCTATAGGCTGCAAAATCGTACCTATACGTAGACATACAAACACCGATTAATGATCATCGTTTTAACTTCAAAGGGCAATTTCTGGATCTTGAGATGGTGCCTGTATTGTATACAGCTACATGGGAATAGTTACCTCAAACTAACAGATCTTATTAACAAAGCTACTTGTGAAAGAAATAGAGCTGTCTACCAAGACAGCTACGGTTAACATCCTATAAAGGATGTTTTTGTGTCTTTTGAATATAAACAGATATCATAAAAACGAAGAAGTTCCGAAGAAAGAATTCGTTTTAAAATTGTAGTAATTCATGCAGGCGACAACACATAAGAAATGTTTTTCTCTGTCTGCAACTATATCTCTATACACACATAAATGCATGCATACATACATTCATATATATATATATATAATATATATATGGGGTCTTTGTTGTCATCGGCCTTTTCCGTCCGATTCCTCTGGTTTTCCGTGGCTTTTCCACATTTGTTTGACTTCTCACTCCTTCCTTGATTTCCCTGCTTTCTCTTTGTGCGTTCATTTCCCATGCTCAGACAGTATTTGCGACGTTATCCCCGCAGAGTTTCCTAGTTTTTGCTACCTTGTTACCTATATATAACAGTATTTGGAATTCGTAGCCAAGTTCTATTCGTTCGGTCAGTTCTGTGATGTCATTCAGGGTATAGCTAAAGACACATGTCTTTCATAACATAAAATAACTTATAAAATAACTCATAAAATAGCTTATTATTCTTAACTGTTTAGGACGTCATGTTTTCCTCATTACCGCAACCGTCTCGACGCAATCATGACCCAAATTTCTTTTTCCCACCCCTAGACCCATCAGTCATTCCCCAACGGCCAAAACCCCACCCCAGACCCCATTGCGATCAACGCGCGTCCGCAATCATCGCCCATAATCGGTTGGCATGCGTTTCCCTCAAAACCCCCAGGGGGCATACAAACGGGCGTGATCGTTTATACATACAAACACGCCAAATTAAACCCCTTCGAGGGCACGGACCCGTTTCCCGAATTCTCGACACATTAACCATTAAATACCTGCATAGCTGGCTATATCGGAATGCCCCGGCATGTATACCTTACCCTATCACCTACCCTCGCCCGCTTCCAATTCCGACTTCTCGGCCCCTTTCGCGCGCTTCATTAAATTTTAAATGATCCCTTTAGGGTTCGTCGCCCGCATTAAGAAAGCGGATCATTTTTAGCCAATCAAAATCCAATACGTGTCACATGTCAGGTCCGCAGAAACACGGTAATGGCGGTTTACCTATTAATCGGTAATTAGCTAACCCGTATTTAACTCCAAAGTTAATGAGACTACGGCTCCTCATGAATGCATACAAGGCAGCTTTTGAAGCGGGCGATGCATGCCTGTTCAGGCGAAAATTTATGCCATTTATAAGACCCCGATCTCATTCGTCCAACTATTCTTCTGTCGAACGTAATAAGGCACATTTAACTGTGCTCGAGAGTCTAGTGGTTTGCGTGCTGGACTGTCAGCCAAAAGGTCGGGAGTCCAATTTCCCGCCAGGGCAGAATTTTGTTCGAGATTTCGGCTCCACTTGCGCCCCCTAGCCAACTCAGCTATAATGAGTACACTGATCGTACACTGACAGTGGGGAGATCAGGCGGCGTGGAGAGGACTGTCCACCCGCCATCATCTGCCGAGTCTAAGAAATATGAAGTCGCTAACATGTCATACCTTATTTTTTATGTATTATGTATATATATATATATGTGTGTACATATATAATTATGTATATGGCCAATTAAACACATTATTCGCGGAAGTATAAACTTTGTGGAAAGGCGTCATCAAGCAAACATTGTGATTGGTACTTAGGCTACATACATATAAATAGATACATACATAAATACACAAATACATAAATACATACATACAAACATACATACATACATACATACATACATGCATACGTACGTATGTACCCACGTATACATACATCCTCTCGTGTGTCTTTTCCTTTGTCATTACGTCTTTGACATTCATGCATGGATCGAAAGGAGTATACCAGCGGCGGCGGCGGCAGCAGCAGCAGCATCAGTAGCAAAAGGCTTAGCATCATGTCCCCACGGAGACGTCTGAGGAAAACATCTGCTTTCAGAGGAGCAATGGATGGCCAGCATCGGCGTCGCTGGAGTCGCAGATAACAGCCGCCAGTTTACACATACAACGACCGACTACGCGTATGGATGTATGCGCAGAAACATAAATCGTCACCGATGTCTATGGCTCCGTCCGTCCGTCCGTCCGTCCGTCCGTCCGTCCGTCCGTCCGTCCGTCCGTCCGTCCGTCCGTCCGTCCGTCCGTCCGTCCGTCCGTCCGTCCGTCCGTCCGTCCGTCCCTCCCTCCCTCCCTCCCTCTCTCCCTCCCTTCCTCTCTCCTTCCCTCCCTCCAACCACTGGATTTCATGCAGTTCATGAGTTGGAGTACATTTTTGTTGCCTTCCAGCAGTATCTCTGTCTTCAGCGAGGAGATTCATGGTCTTTGCCATTCAGCATGCTAGGTATATAAGACACCGTGGATTGGGAATCACTCACTTTGAGTTATTAATAATCAATTTTGAATACTGTTTTCACAATTATACACATTTTGGACTGAAGTGACAAGATTTCAGGAAATTTTGAGACCTTAAAGGACTTCTAAGTATTTTTTCAAAACAGAATCGAGTGGAGACACATTGTGAAACGGGCATCGGACACCTACGGGCATTGAGCCCACGGTTGTTGATGATGATGATGAAGTATTTTTTGATTGTAGGCCCTACTGATATTTTACAGGTAATCATTTATGTTAACAGCAAAACTTTTTTTGGAGGGCGATGCTTAAGATTTGGCAATAAATATTTCCCACGCAATTGTGGGACACCCTATAATATATAAATAGCGTATGTATGTGTACATATGTTTTGTATGCATAATGTATAAGATGAGGTGATGATAAAAAGGTAAATATATATTGAAACACTTGTTTACATTCTTTACTATATATAGCGTCGTCCTGAGGTTGAAGTCAAGGCCGAGAGACTCAACCGATCAGAGCAACTCAACGACAGAACGCCTTTTAACCTCTTTACTTGCTTTTTATGCTATATAAATCTGCGGACAAGAAAAGGATGGAAGGCCGAGTGCATGGATGCTGCGTGTTGCCGTATTTCACGCAGAAGGTCACTCGTCTGAGTACTAATCCGGCTCGATTTGTTTTGACTTCACTGCTCCTGCTATGGCGTCGCTTGATAGAGGCCAAGGATACGGGCGCTATATCAAATCTTTACATTTACATTTTACACAGAACCAAGGCCTTGCGACCAAAGATATTTTGTATGCAACACCTTCACCCACTGCAGGCTTATACTGTGTAAATTGTAGGCCTACCATGCAATATAATGGCATATATATGTGACGTGACGTCATGAACTTCGCAGTTATATATGTTTATCCATGCCTTACTGTAACGTGTATTGGTTTATATAATATATATTAAATATATAATTATATATGAATGAATTTTCACTGGCATGTTCGATGCTTTAGAGGTTGAACCCGGGAGTCAGCGCATGGCAAAATGCGCTTGAACAACGTTGCTGCTCACATGAACTTCAAGTGTACAGGTCCATATTGTACATGAATGATATATATCCATAGCTTTCAACAGAGTAGGGATGTGGTGCATGGCTTTATGTCGCGCCTTTTGGCTAAGCCACAATAAGCCACGACGACTCTCGTAATTCTACATGTATAGACACACACGTGTGTGTAAATTCGCGGTGGTGAAATCGAGGAACAGAACAACGTTGTGCAATACACACTATATATGCACATACTTCTGCATCTTATCTGTTATAATAGTGTGCATGTGTGCATGCAGTAGATAAATAATCTATGAAGTTGCCTGCAGCTTGAGCCGCTTTATTTCATTCATCCGATCATTCGTTCCTTCTTTCCTTCGCTCCTCCGTTAATCATTCATTCACTCGGATTGAAGGATATTTCATGAAGAAGTGCAAATACAATAGAAATGGGACACTACAGGCTGATTTTGACCACGACGCAGTGCAGTGCACAAGTGAAGAACACAAACGCAGTTTATATTATATTATATTAACATATATATAACATATATTAACATATATATAGCCTCTATCATGTCATATGTATATATATTATAGGCCTAACAGTATAGTCTTTTTAACCGCATCAACATCGTTGGTCGTCAGTGTCACCTTATAGTGATGACAATCTCCAAGTATGACAATCTGCACCCAATATATGAATATATACAATCTTGTATTATACCATTAAAAGACTAAAAATATTCAAAATGCTTGCAAGACAGTTTGGGAATATAGGCCTGCACCTTGGCCGCAAAGCGCCTTGATGCCTAATTTTCTAATTCTTAGCTTTGATGGGGGACGATATATTTCAGTACAGATAACGCTGTAGTCTATATAATCGGCTGAGCGCGCAATAATCTTGTGATCTGTGAAGATTATCCACAGAGGAAAAGCGTGAAAGCCACGGACTGCATAGCTCTGTGTCTCTGGACTTAGAGAATCGTCCCTGCCGCGTCGATATAACCGTTCCCTGGATGAAACAGGTCGAACACATGCAGGGAGTTACCTGCGTGTGTTTCTCACTAAACACGAATGCTTCTGCGTGGCTTTGACCTACAGATACAATAACTAACGGTTTGTCTTGCCATTGAGCTCACAATTAAGTCCTCGAGTGTTTTATTCTCCGGCTTTAAAATCATGTCAATCTTTTTTACCTTCTGAAAACGTCTTCGCAGAATTGTGCAGGTCTATGCTTGTGTACCATGGCCTATATCGCTTGCAAAACTTAATTATAAAATAGGCTTCGAAATATTTTGGCTTTTGACGATTTGCTAAGGAAATCAGTTTTCAGCGTGTAATTATATAAATACACGTTTCGAATGGTAAACCTTTTCCTTGACCACTTGGTTCGGCACTGACACCTTCTCTATTGCGCTAATTCTACACAGCTAATTCTAATTCTAATTCTACACAGCTTTCAAACCGTGAACAGCTTTAATCCGGAGATTCTTTGCATGAGGCAGGACCCCGAGTTCACCTTTGATCTTTGACCTCAGAAATGTCCCACTGTTCGTCGTATGCAAAGACAGCATCCGGGAACCCGGAATTGCGACTCCAGCCTATGAATAATAAGTACTTCATTAAAATATTAATATTTTCTAAATATTAAGCACCAGTCTCAGCGAAGGGCGTCCAGTAGGCGGGATTTGGTTTCCCGTTGTTGATTGGTTGGCTTGTTAGATTGGCAGGAGCCGCCTGCAGCCGGCTGGCAGTGACTGCAGCGCCCTTAGCTCCATCTTGAGGCCAAATGGCTCGTAATGGCATCGTGGACATAAAGAAGGCATCTCGATGATGTGCTCTGTCGCAGCAACCTAAGCCAGTTCAACATCGTTTGGCATCAACGGACAACAGCGATAGTCATGTTTTTAGTGCAGAGTTTCCGATTCCGTTGAGATTTCTGGCGTTTCCCTTACGACGAGCGACCGACGGACCGCTACTGTTGAACCCATTGCATGCATGTATACAGGGCGGGCGAAAAATCGATTCCTGTTTCGTTTGGCGGCCTGACGCATGTGTTGTGTGCAGCGGTGTACGCAGGAATTCATACACACCACACAGAGCAAACTATAATAGCATAGCAGCGTACGGATTAGCAGTTATTTGGAAAGTCCGTAGAAAACAGGAAGAGATCGAATTAGCGAGAATTTGCTGCCGTTTACAGAAAGGATTATTGTTATCCATAAAGTTCTTGACGTAAGTTATTTGTAAACATACAATAATTTAAAATATCATACTCCTTATGTATACGTGTATCGGCAGGAGGCCTAAATATAGGCCTGGCGATTAGAGAACAAACAAAAGCGCTATATAAATGTATGCACATGCAGATGTATATAGTTATGAAGGTCTATAATTATAGTGCGTGTGTATGACAAATCAGACACGTGACATGTAGTCTATAGGCTATATGCATGAGACTGCTGAGAGCCCATCTATTATCGACTAACAGTTAAAATTTTCTGTCTACTGTCGAACTCTAGTATATCAGCATTTGAATTTGTACATCATACATTTATTATTTATTATTGGACTATTGCGCAAGTAACATTTGACATTTTAAAACACCCGTGGAGGTGCTTGCTACTGACGATGCTGTATAAATTGTCGTGATTACAATAGCAATTACTATTGTAAACGCACTATATTGGCATATGCATGACTATTTTGAGCATAACCATTTGCGCATAACCATTTTCGATATAACCATTAGACATATCCATTTGGACATAAGAATCTCTTCAAAATAAATAAGAGTAACTATTTCGATATCTAGATACGTATTTCAGCTCATAATAAGCATTAAAAAATGTAAACCATAATTATTTAATGGCATATTAGTAACTTATAAAAGTACGTGATTAGATATATAAGCTAATTCATGCCTATAATCTTAATTTGTAAATTGACATTGCACAACTGTAATTGCAATTATAATCAGAAATTTGTATAGCGCCTCTTCAAGAGAATCTAATCAGAGGCGCTCAACGATATCAGATGTTATTAAAAACAAAGCATTCATCCATTAGCAAACATTGCTTAGATAACGAGAAGCTCCACCAGTGGCAAGCTCGCGCACACACGCAGAGCCCTACCAGTTAACAGATTCCCAACAATAGAGTTACTGAGAGCAGACCGTGATATATAGGTCCAATTTTAAAATTTCCAATGTCTTAGAAATATATCTATATAATATACAAATAATATTTTAATGTAATAATTCTTTTGCTACATAAATGTATTTAATGGAAGTTGCACTTTGTCTGTGTATCGAACAGTTTATAAATAATACTATTTCTCTTAGTTTTTATTCGCTCCAAGTAATCCGCATTATGTGCAAATGACTATGTCTTCGATATGTCTGCTTATAAATGGGTGTCTGCTTATAGATGGATGCATGTCTGAACGTGTATATACTTTGTTGTCTGACACGTGTCTTTAAGTCGATAAGTCTTCCTTTCTGAGCGTGCATGTATACATGTATATGCCTACTCGTCTATCTCTATAGACCAGTATACCATGTGCACTGATCGCTGTATATATGCCAAGCAAATAAACGACATCTCAACAGATGTTTCCTAAGGAACAATATGCTCTCTAAAACAGTGTGGAAAAGCGGTCTAACAGTGAGGATTTATAAGTTTAACATCTATTGCTGAGGTCAGGCTCATCGGCAATGTGTAGACTTCTCCGCAACAACTTGTGCAGATGACTCGACAGACTACACTATAGGGTACGTCCACACTTTTTCGCAAAACATCCACATTAGTGTGGACATGTCAGCTCAACAAAATATGCTAACAAAGTGGCCTACACTTTTTCGACTGAGTACAATTTAAGACTGGAAGCAGTGCGAATGATCTATAGATGGAAACCTGCGAAAGAAACGAAGAAGATATATCTACAGGATATAAGTAGTCTGAAATCATGCATACAGTGAATTAAGGGAATGCAGTTCAATGCACTCTACAAATAATCAACAGATTGCAGTTTGCGTGCACGACGACCTTCATCAAGTGTTCATGTCTGTCTGTTTTTCTGTTTGTCTGCCTTTGTGTATGCATGTATGCCCGTGTGTCTGTCTCATTGTCTGCCTGACGTGTCTTTTTATATCAGTCAGACTGTATGTCTGCATGTATACTCTCAAACAAACGTGCACATGGTTCTGTCAGTGTGAATTTGTCTTTCTGCTGCCTGTCTTTCTGTGCAGATGTGTCTGTTTGGTTTCCTGCTTCTTGCTCTAGTTATATGATTTCACTGTATACTATAATATTATACATATATATATATAGCAGACTAAAAAATAATAAAAACTACCAATTTCACTATTGCTAGTACAACTATTACTACTACTACTACTCCTACTACTGCTGGTACTACTACAACTACTACTACTGCTACCACTAATACTTATATTAGCAATAATAGGCTAATGATAGTATTAATAACAGTGATAGTAATAACAATAATATTCGTTAATGATAATAATAAATAATAATAGCAATGAATAATGATAATAATAATAAACTAATAAATAATAAGGAGCAACAACATTTAATATTAATAGCATTTTTATCAATATCAATATTATTTATTATCAAAATATATTTTAGTTAACATTAATATTAGTATTATTATCAATGACAACATCGATGTATTGATAGGAAAATGGATGAGCGGATGCTACGCTACGACCATCCTCAGCAGCAGCAGCATCCTACTGCTGCTGCTGCTACTCCGTCGTCTTCTTCCAGCCATTCGTCTGCCAATGGCCTGCACCCTACGTCTCAGCCATCGCCCTCTCTCGGCCCGTCCTCGTCGTTCAACCCCGTTCCGCAAGGGTTTCATCCGAGCGCCTCTTTCAAGGGCATGCTGTCTGGAGCCAGAGCGATGGGCGGAGGGACTGGTGCGTCGTTCTCTCAGGAACTCATCTCCAGTTCATCGCAGCTGACGCCAGAGGGACAAATGAAGAGAGACAAAGACTCCATCTACGAGTCAGTTCTACCCCAATCCCCGACTTCTTTTTAGTTCATAGGCCGATATTATTTTTGAAATGTCATCGATTTGTCGTCTGCAGGTCTAGTTTGCGACGTCGTTATTCAGCGTCCTCAGACACATTTGGCCCAACACTACAATAGGTATTAGGCCCCTTGGTCACAACAAATCAATTGTTATACTATATAGAGGCCGATACCAGTTAGATATTATTTATAAATAGGTTGGGTTATATCCTTTAGATACTATTATTATGAGCATGTTTGCATACAGCATCTACCAAGTTATACATATATATACGTATATATAATATTATATATATTTAGCTTATATAATAATATTCGTCCTTTCAGCCGCATCAACATCGTTCGTCGTCATTATCACCTCTTCTTCCAAATTTTCATTCATGATATCATGCAGTTCCTCTCAAACTGTGCATTTTTCCCTTTGCAAAAGAGAGAGACACAGACAGACGCAGACAGACCCAGACAGACAGACAGAGGGAGAAAGACAGAAAGACAGAGTAGAGGAGATAGAGCGGGAAATAATGGACACAGAAAGACAGACAGACAGACAAACGGACGGGCAGAGGGACGGACGGACGGAGACGGAACCAGAAACACAGAGATATGATGTGCACTGAGAAGAGGAGATCTCAAAAGACCCGAGAAGGGCAATCGGGTGTAAAACAGAATGCGGGCTTCTTTATTTTCTTTGCCTCAACGTTTAAGGATAATGGACCGTGGGAATAGGAAAAGCCCTCTCCATCGCCTTCCTTCCATCCTTCCAGCGTACAGTCGATGCACTCATTCTATTTCCGAGTTCGCAAGAGTGCGCTAGTCGAACAGAGAAACATAAATATTTTTAGCACCATCATTTCATACCACCGTCATCATTCAATGCTAGCCTGTGGCTTAATCTAGTCTCGGTTTTACGATAAAGTGCTTATAGTCATAGAGTGCAGAACATAATTTAGCAATAGTCTATAAGGTGCTTGATGGTCTAGAGGTTAACGCGATGGACTGTCAGTCGGGGGTTCAATTCTTCGCCACGGCATGCAGAAAGATGTTTCGAAATTTCTGCTTCACTTGCGCCCCTTAACGAACTCAACTATAAAATGAGCAGACTGACCGTAAACTATCGGTGGAAAGATCAGGGGCCCGGGAGCCATGGCGCCGATGCTTACACAAGTTTTGGCTCCGTGACGCCGAGGCAGGAGCATGCTCATGCAACATTTTGGGCAACGGAGATATCTACCTGTGCCACTGAACAAACATTAATACTATAAAAATAATACAGTGATATTACGTAAAAAATTTTGCAAATGACGAAATATTCTTTTCCAGTGGTTGTAAAAAATGACAAAATATTCTTATAGATTATATCGGGTATAATGTATAATTTTATCCACCTTAGGTCTGTACTTGACTGAGGTTGGCTCACACAACTTTTAAACACTTCCCGGGTCACTGGGAAAGATGGGGGAGAGGGAGAGGGCTTGTTACCCGCCTTCATATGCCGAGGCTAAGAAAAGTGAAGTAGTTAGCATTTCCTACCAATGGCTGCCTCAGGGTTAGCTTATGGCTGATCTCTTCTTCTTCTGTGTATTGCTAGCCAGCAATAATTTGAAAATGAAATTGAAACCTTAATTGGATTATTTTTTGGCACATTCATCCTGCAGGCACCCAGTCTTTCCGCTGCTGGCACTTATCTTTGAAAAGTGCGAGTTGGCAACTTGCACTTCGCGCCCTATGGCGTCTGAGTCATTCGGTGACACGTGTTCGTTAGAGTCATTCAACGAGGACATCAGAGTCTTTGCCAGTCAGGTAAGTAAGTGGCAGACGCTGTGCTCTGGATTTGTCTATCTGTCTGTTTCTCTGTCGTTTCTTGTCTCTCTCTTTGTTTGTCTGTTTATTCTCTGCTTTATTGATGCGATATCCATCTCGACCATACTTCTCGCCTATCCACCATCCTCACAAAAGCAATCGTTCACAGACCATCCGACAAACAAACAGAGACAGACAGACAGACCGACAGACTGACAAACAGATAGACACACAGAAAGACAGATTGACAGACTGATTGACCGACTGATCGACCGACCGACAAACCGACTGACCGTCTAACCGACTGACCGACCGACTGACTGATTGATTGACTGACTGAATGAATGAATGACTGACTCCACGGACGGAAGGACGGATACACAGTCAGAGAGGAAAGCAGAGGGACAATTTAAAGGACACAAATAAAAACAGTGAAAGAACAACACAAATAAAACACAGCTACAGACAGACAGACAGACAGATGGACTGACAGGCAGACAAGACACACTTAGAGAGGCATCTTTTTCTTCAGCTAACACTGATTAAACTTCTTTACTTGACAGGCGAAGGCTGAGAACTCGTATTTTACCACCAATCCAGAGTTAGACAGTTTAGTAGGTCTCACTTTCGCATCCCCTTTTTAAACTTCACCATACATACCATAGTCGTCGCCATCATCATCATCATCATCGTCGTCATCATCGTCATCATCATCATCATCATCATCATGGTCGTCGTCGTCATCATCATCATCATACCACCTCCGACATAATCCTCATTATCAGCAGCAACAGCAAGAAGAACAAAAATAACAAGAATCATTGCAGGAACAACATTATCGTTATCTCCTTTAATCGGTCATTGTCGTCTTCGTCGTTCTATATAGGCGCCTTAATATCGGTCGGCGCTTTTATAATTCTCTGTCATTTTCTCATAATGTGCTTCGTTGCTTTATCTTCAGGCTAAGCAGTAAATCATAAGTAAGCCCTTAAAGAGTATAGTTTTCTTATCATGGTCATCTTTGTCTGTTAAATTCGCTTCACTGTCGCGATCAGTTAGCGAGACATGTTGATCAATAGACTATCTGAATCTCAACTTGAATCGGAGCATGAGAGAAAGAAAGAGAGAATGAGTGAGAGAGGGGAGAGAAAGAACGAAATTAAGAGAGAACAAGAGAGAGAGAGAGAGAGAGAGAGAGAGAGAGAGAGAGAGAGAGAGAGAGAGTGAGAGAGAGAGAACGGTTTGAAAGGGAGGCAGACAGACAGAATTGCATACAGAAAGAGACAGTGTGCTAGAATGTGTGATAGAGAAAAAGACAGAAAGAGACAGAGACAGAAACAGAGTAAAAGTGAAAGAGATCAGGATAGCATATTATATAGTGGCGCCCAATAAATCCCTGTTTTGATCATAGTTTCTTTGTGCTTTGGACAGATGGTTCAATCTATTCAAGTGCTACGATTTCATCTTCTTGAAATCGAAAAGGTACGATGATCAAATAGAACTTTGGCGGAAAATTAAGCAGAAAGTTGTTTATATACTTCTCCTTCTCCTCTTCCTCCTCTTTTTTTACTTATTTTTCTTCTTCTTTTCTTCTTCTTCTTCTTCTTCATCATCATCATCAACAACATCATCATCATCATCATCATCTTCATCATCATCTTGTTCTTCGTGTTCTTGTTCTTCTTGTTCATGTTCTTCTTGTTAATGTTCTTCTTGTTCTTGTTTTTTTTGTTCTTGTTCTTTTTGTTCTTGTTCTTGTTCTCCTTTGAGAGAGTCTTCTTTGAGGTCTTCCGTGATTCTGATCTGTTTCTTTTATGTACTGACAACGTTGACATGGATTTTTAAGTGTAGTGTATTCTTCACGAGCACACACACACACATACACACGCACACGCACACACGCACGCACACACCCACGCACACACACCCAAGCAGACACACGCAAACACATATAGGCATGAATTGCATGAATTGCAACAGCCGGCTACCGAAGAAGCGCAAGAAAGTTCTGTCTCTTAGTTTCTAAGGTTCTTTTGATTATATTCCTCCTCCTCCTCCTCATCTTCTTTCTTCTCCTCCTCCGCTCCTTCTTCTCTCTATGCACTCATTTATTTCTCTATGCCATCATATTCTCCACTTCTTCCGTTTCCCACCCTCCACCAAATTCCTCTCTTTTTCTTTGTCTTTGATCACTTTTCTGCTTCATTTCCATCTAGATTTGCAGGTTGTTATCCTTTGGAGGAACATGGTCGAAATTCGGGCTTCTCCAAAGCATAACAAATAGCTATTTTTACTAGGACTTCTGCACTGTGATAACGGCGCTATAGAAGTCGTTAGATGAATTGAGAAGAGACGAGATTTGATTAAACAGCGAGCGCTATATAAACCTCTAGGTACACGAACTCTGCGACAACTTCTGCCAGCGCTACATAACCTGCCTCAAGAGCAAAATCCCGGTCGATCTTGTCGTCGACGAACGAGATCCAGACATCCCATCCACGTCCGGTTTTCCAAGCGACTCCGGAAGTTACCGAACGCCGATGGAAAGGTCAAACGGACAACAGCCTCTTACTCCTCACGACGCCTACAAGGAACAGGTATACAGTAGTAGTAGTAGTAGTAGTAGTAGTAGTAATAGTAGTGGCAGTTTTGGTAGTAGTAGTAGTGGTAGTAGTAGTAGTATATTACCACTCTACCGCATACTACTATTACAGTAGTAGTAGTAGTTGTAGTAGTAGTGGTGGTAGTATTAGTGTTAGTAGTAGTAGTATATTACCACTCTACCGCATACTACTATTACACTAGTAATAGTAGTAGTGGTGCAGTTCTAGTTACAATGACGCAATGCAGGAAGGGTAGAAATTTTGTTTCAATAATTTGCATTTTCTCATAATCCGCTAATACGATTCAACCCCTCATTTGTAAGCCTACCCTTCACTGCGCCTGGACCTCCATGCGGCTCATTTGTCCCATGAGTTCCCCTCCGTGCTGTTGTGCCAAGCTGTGTATAGTCACCAGCATCATCGTAACTCCGAATTTAGGTTACTCTTTCTTCGCTTCTAAAACGATGTAGACGACAGAGGCATTTTGTCAGCGATAACCAAGAAGCAACTTCAGTCAAATTCATGGATTTTAATTAAATATTGGTCTACTATACATGCATGCATGTATGGGTATGAACGTATTAATGTTTGCAAGCAAGCAAGCAAGCAGGTAAGTAAGTAAGTAAGTAATGCATTTGTTAACACGCCATATGTCCTTCGGCTGAGCGAGCAATCGTAGGCGTAGATACGTATATAGTTATACGTTTGTGTAGGCGTATACGTTTCCATGTATGTATGTATGTATATATATATATATGTATGTATGTATATATGTATATATGTGTATATATGTATGTATATTACGTGAGTACATGACTATAAGACGTGACTCTTTAAGAAGCAGGACAAAATTCATGCATTACGGCCTATTTTCAAACTGGATTAACCTCTTTTATCACAATATAATTTTAGTCTAATTTAGTTACATCTCATTGCAAACTTTAGATTTTATTTGTTTACTTTATATGCGATGCTAATTATACTGGAACAAAGCAGCTTTGTTTTCTATTGTTCTGCATTTTTAGCTTATATGATGGGCTCTCACAGTAGAAGCCACTGTCCTAGTTTAGTGTGCACGGGGCTCAGGGACAAATTTCGTCTTTACCCCTTCGCCATTAGATCCAGTTCTACACATACCTCCCAGCAATTCTTCAGGCAAAGCTGACTTATTACCAACGCTACCTTCCATTACTGTTCTGCCCTCTGACCTTTTTGCATGCACGTTGCAGTCTTTTATTAAACTGCAGTTTTTATCAGGGCCCTCGTATACATCCGTTGGCAATATACCTGTCTTTACCTGTCTAATTCAATCAATCATATACACCTGTCATCCAACGACAACCGAGCCACTCGTGACCAGACAATATATATATATATAATGTATTTATATATAGACAATATAATGATGTATTTTTATATAGGTCTATATGCACTCTATTTATTCCTGCATTTATTAAGCGCCGCTATCTATAATAATGACTAAGCATCAATCGATGGCGGTGAGTAATAGTGAGTGCAGGACTTGCTCAAGGTCGACACATAGTAACCGTCTAAGGCGAGGTTCGAACCCGCTTTCTTCGTGTTATAAGCCGAGCGCTCTATCCAATCGACTGCAGCCGTGTCTCTTCACGCATAGACCCAAAACATGCACTAGTCTTCATATGTATATAGATGTAATATGTACTTATAATAAACAAGGCGCGATTAGCGGTTGGAAATGAATGGAAATAGTCTGAATCGATGCTGGAAGTTCCACCTTCAGCCCTGCATGCACCCTGTGAATTCCTTCTGCAGAGGACGTGTATACGCCCATGGATGCAGACTGTTTACAGAAGAATGACACTCAGATGTTATTATGTATACGTAATGTAAGCAGGATTTGAACTGGATTTCTTTTTGTTATTTATAGTCTTGTTTTTTGTTGGAGCAACATCGATCAATAACTACTAACAAATCGAATAATTTCTCTGCAGGTTCCTTATAAAGTAGCGAATATAGTTATATACATAGTTCTTTACTTTAAAAATTATAAATAAATATATACATGTCGTGTTTGGCAAAGGGTAGGACTGTACATAAATATATCGGCGCTATATAAAGATGGATCAAATGATTGTGCCATATGATAATTGTTCTCATTCAAAGGCACAGTCTTGTAAGGTGGACCTAGGCCTCATTTTCTATATTTAGAAATCATCTGTCTATAGAAGCATACAACCTGTTTTAAAAACTTCCGATGTGAACATTCTTACCTGTGAATAATATGTAGCTAATTAAATGTAAATTTTTTTTGAAACGTGTACAAAATAGACAAGTAGGTCTATATACAGATGTATATGCAGGGCTGGGCGCGGGTGACAGGTGTTTCGCCAATAGAGTTGTGATGGACGTATGGAGCAGTCCCATTGTATAAACAAGGGAGGTGCTGGCGCTTCTGATAAGAGGAAACTATAGCGATCGAATCAAGGCGACATTACGTATAGTTTCTAACACGATAGCCACAGTCGAGTCAAGAATTAATGATGTTGGTCATAATATAGGGAGTAGAGTATGACGTCATCCCACTCATGCCCTATATCGCCATCTATGGCCTGCTCCACTGCCCTATACAGTTGGTGATTCACTGATAAAATGGCAACCTAAACACAATCTATGTGTCCCTCCCTCACTGGTAGTAGTAGTAGTTCCAACGTTTAACGACATCTTATGGCATCAAAAGCCGTTGACGTCGCCCTCCTCCTTTATCCAGGCTTGGGACTGGCACTACCCGAGTACGGCAGTGGCGGAGTTTTTCTGCCTCACTGGTCCTTCGGCAACCGGATTTTATTCTTCCTACGGTATCTCTGGACAACCCCCTTGAACTTGATGCTCACTGTCCCAGACCCCTCATTATTCTTACGGTACCAGACTCCACTGATTGAAAAGTCACGTACGTCACTGCCTGTATACAGGAGCGCACCTGCGATGCATGTGAAATGTAGGCCAAAAGAATACAACAGAAAGCACTGGCACGAAACTTTAATGTTCACGAAAACACCATGCGCATGCATACTCTTTAAGTGAATGACCGTTACTGTCTGTCTGTCCGCCTGTCTGTCTGTCTGTCTGCTTGTCATGGTGTCTGTTTGCTTGTTCTTGACTCTCGTTCCAAGACCATTTGTCGCTGTTTAAATAATTCACCGATCGGCGTCTAATGGAGCCATGCATTAATTGTCAAATTAATAGCGAATAGCAGCAGATTTGTGCTGCTGGCGACAAAAGGCTGTAGCATCTGCTTCAGGACCAGCTTAACTTCTAGTGGCAAACAGACAGCGAAAGCTATTGCTGTCTATAGTTAAGGAGAACATATAGGCCTCCGGAGCTCAAATCAGCTGAGATAAAGTCATAGGCCAACGAATAATAACATGCATGGCTAAACATACATGCACACATATATACATGCACATATGCATACCTACCTACATACCTACCTACATACATACATACACATACATACATACATACATATATATACACATATATACCGATATATATGGCGCATGCCCATTATTCTAATTTCGTAGATTATATCGAAATGTTACCTTTCGCTGTCGCGTTATTTGATGCTATCTGAATTATTAAATTACTTTCGTATTATTATACACTGAGCCTATTATACAAATAAGAAGCTAATATATATATATACATATATATCCAGCCTATATATATAATAGTATATATATATCACCCACACATTCTTGCTAACTGATACTGAAAAGCGAAATTACACGGCAGCTAAGTATTAATACAGGCCTATATCCCAATGTCAGAATGAAATTAAACAGGCTACTATATGTCACATATAAATAAAAAATATTATTATTAATCACTAACTTCTATAGCGCCGGTGTCTGATGTACAATGCATCAACCGATGGCGCAACAAAATCAAATTGTATAATATTTATTATATATTTTGGTTTTGGTGAGCCATATTTTGGTTTATTTGGTATATATATATATATTTATATATATATATATATATATATACATTATCATCCGTTTCTTATAATCGTATAAATTATGGCTGAGACAGCACAGGCGACTTCTGACCCTTGACCCAGATGCATGATTAATTTGTAGGAAGGTCACCATCATCATTCGCAGGGTCTCCACCCTTCTTCGGGAGGGCGAATATCGTCCTATAGCAGACAGGATGACGATCGTTCTTGCAGCTCTGAGGGTTCACAGAACTGCCCTCGTACGAGGTCAAACACCCTCTACTCGACGGACAACAGCGATCCAGGTCTGTCTTTTCTGAACGCCTTGCATGAGGGGATTCCATCGCACGAATCTGGCACAGCGAATCTCATGGCCCGCCAGTAGTAGTCAAACCCGGGTTCTGGCGCATTTTGTGATTTTTTAACCAATATTATAGGTTAAAAAATTCAACCTATAGGTTAAAACACCATTTATGACGTCATCGAAACTTCTGGAAATTCCCAATCTAAAAATAGAACGCGCACGCAACCATATTATAGGTTCATCAAAACCTATTAGAAATCCATAAAATCTAAAAAATATTTTCCTAACTCTATTTAAAGGACGACCATACATAATAAAATGGAATACAATACTCAAACGATACGACAATTACGAGATATAGCGAAACAGCGAGGGTTGAAAGGATATTCTAGGTTACGAAAACCGGAGTTGTTCAAAGTTATTACCACGAGCAATAACACCACAGAGAGCGTGAAGCATAATTTGCTCGATGATCCAATCCCCGAAATAGGTGTACCAACACTTACGCCTTTACCAGTTTCACGTGTTAAGAAAATTTTTAACAAGATTAAGTCAACGATTAAATCTTCCACCAAAGATATAGTTGATTGGATTGAAAGTTATATACCAGAGGAACCAAAAAGAATCGTGAACGAAAAGTTAGAAGCATTGAAAAGAAAAGTAAATTCTATTTACAGTAAACTTTTTGAAAAGAAGAACAAGTTTGAAATTCGAGAGACAGCTACTGCCATCAAAGGATTTGCTAAACAATATACAATCAACGGGGTTGAAGGAATAGATGCCGCGTCTTTTCTTAGTAAAGTTGAACCACAGGTAATTAATCTGTTTACTAGTAATCGCCAGACAAAGATTAATTTAGTTCTTACTTGTACGATGGAGCGTGTTGATATGAAATCTGGGGAGGTGACTTCTGGTGTTTTTCCATTCGTGACGAGAACTGAAGTAAATTTAGATACTACCGATGCGAGTGAAATGTATAGTAATATGAAAGATAAGATGTTGGAGTCTATGGCTACTTTCCAGATGCGAGGAAGTAATTGGAGATTTAAGACTGTGGTAAAGCTAGATATTAATACAGCTGTTTATAAACCACTAAAAGGTAATTCATACATTCCATTACCGAAAGAACTAGCTAGTAAAAAGGCTATTATCAATATGAAGAACGAAGATGATGAGTGTTTTAAATGGTGTATTACTAGGGCTGTAAATCCTGTTGATAAAGACCAAGAACGAATTACTAAGATACTACGAACGCAATCTGAACATTTTAATTGGACTGAAATTAATTTTCCCGTTTCGTTGAAAGACATTGATATATTTGAGAAAAACAATAATCTAAGCGTAAATGTTTTCGGCTATGAAAGATTTGTATATCCTTTAAGAATATCTAAACGAAATGGAGATACCGATGTTGTCCCTATCGATTTACTGCTGATTGCGGATGATAACACGCAACATTATTGTTTGATCAAGAATCTTAGCAGATTATTATCTTCTCAAACGAGTAAAGGAAAAACCTTCATGCATTATTGTCGGCGTTGTCTTAATGGATTTGAAAGAGAAGAAGCTCTTGATAAACATACGGAGCATTGTAGTAATCATGGTGTTGCGAGAGTGAAGATGCCGGCGCGCAATACCACGTTACAATTTGTAAACTACAAAAGGTCGATGAGAGTCCCATTCATCGTGTATGCGGATTTCGAATCTTTCATAAAACCAATCGATACATGTCAACCCGATCCTAGCGTGTCTTACACCAACCAATACCAAAAGCATACGCCTAGCTCGTTTTGCTATCACATCAAATGTTTCGATGATAAACTTTATTCACAAAGTCTGGTAAAGTTTACGGCGAAAAGCGAAGAAGACGACGTTGCACAAATATTTGTAGATACTCTTGAAGAAAATATAAAAAATATATATAATAAGTTTAAATTTAAGAAACGGATGATATTCGGCAAAACTGAGAAGAAATGTTTTGATGAGGCAACTAACTGTCATATCTGCGGAGGAGAGTTGGGTGAAGATCGAGTTAGAGATCATTGCCATTTAAACGGTAAATTCAGAGGTGCAGCTCATAATAAATGTAATCTAAACTACAAAACGCCAAAGTTTTTCCCGGTAGTGTTCCATAATCTTTCCGGGTACGACTGTCATCTATTTATAAAGAAACTGCGTGGTGATAACGGCGAGAAGATCAATTGTATCCCTAATAATGAGGAGAAGTATATATCTTTTAGCAGAGAGGTTGTAGTCGACGAGTTCGTAAACGAGTACGGGGAAAAAGTACTCGTTAAAAGAGAACTGCGTTTTATCGACAGCTTTAAATTCATGGCTTCGAGTCTCGAAGCGTTATCGAATAATCTAAGTAAAGACCAATGTAAAAATCTTAACGCGAATTACTCCGGTGTACAGCTCGATCTTTTACTAAGAAAAGGAGTTTATCCATACGATTACATCGATTGCGTTGAAAAACTGAATGAGACTAAATTACCTCCGAAGGATGCTTTTTATTCGAAACTAAACGATTCCAATATTAGCGAAGAACAATACCAACACGCGCAAACGGTATGGAAAGAGTTTGCGTGTAAGACCTTAAGAGATTATCACGACTTGTACAACGAATCCGATGTTTTACTGCTAGCCGATGTATTCGAGAATTTTAGAGACGTGTGCTCCAGTAACTACGGTCTAGACCCTGCTTGGTATTTCACATCACCCGGTCTAGCTTGGGATGCCGCATTAAAGTTAACTGGGGTAGAATTAGAATTGTTAAGCGATTACGATAAGGTAATCTACGGTGTGAAACATACTTTAACGCTAGTTCGTAAAACCGACGACGACGCTATTTACAAATCTAATGCGGTAGATGGTGCTGGAGCTGCAGTAGTTGCTCCTGGAAAAGTTACACTCAACAAAATTGCTTGGTTTATGCCACACGTGATCCCAGCGGATGTGGAAAGAATGCAATTGTATAAAACCATCGAATCGAAAGTCTCCGTACCCATCGCGTATCGTGCTCGTCAATGCGATACTATATCAGTCCCCCAAACGACTACGTTCAACTGGAGATTAGGCGTTAAAGCCGCTTCCGATAGACCAAGATATATAATAGTAGGTTTTCAAACGGGCCGAAGTGTTGATCAAAACGCTTATCCATCGATATTCGACCATTGTAATCTTAAAAACGTGTACGCGATGGTGACTTCGGAAAGATATCCCGCCACCGATTACGACCTTTCGTTTCCAGACCAAGTTTTCGGTCGTCTATATAGAGAGGCAGCAACGTTTAGCGAACAATTCTACGGCATGACCGATCTAATCACGCAATGCAATATTACACCGCAAGATTTTAAAGATTTATACCCGATCGTGGTGATTGATGTAAGTAAGCAATCCGAGAGGATAAAAGCATCGAGCGTAGATATCAGTATTAAGGCATTTTTCACAGCTGCTGTTCCCGCTGATACACAAGCATTTGCGGTTGTGATTTCGGATAGATTGGTAAAACTCCAAAGCGATGGTGAGAAAATGTCTGTAATAACTCATTAAGTTTGTACTACCATATCATCGGTTGTTGAAATAGAGTTCCAGTTTAAAAAAAAATTTCATTATAATAAAAACAAGAATGTATAGTCTATCCGGATTAGAAAAAATAATCAAAGAGCATAATATTAAAGGAACTTCTTTTATGAATAAGCCTCAAAAAGTCAAAGTTCTCATCGAGCGAGGAGTTTTACCCGAAGACTACGCGAATAAGCCGGTAAAAGTGAATGAAAATCCCGAGAAATATTTAAAACTTAAAAATATTCGAACAAATCCTAGATGCGTAAGCGTGTACGACATCGAAACTAACGAAACGAAAACGTATAAATCGTTATACGCGTGCGCAAAGGAATACAATGTAAGTCCAAACGTTTTTTTCCGTTACGATGGAAAAACGTGGAGAAAACGATATAAAATAAAAATCATAGATGGCCCGGTTATGAGTAAAGTGGAAGAAGAAAAAAAAGAAGAAGTATAAGTTTTAAATAGTTTCATTACCTTACACCTACGTATAGGTAATGAAACTTTCACACAGAAATAATATATGTTCCCTGTAAATTTTAAATTATTCAAGCGGTCGTAAATATGCAGCTGAAAAACTTCTACCTTGAATAGTTACATCGTTATTCGAATACGCGTATATTTCGAGGTAATCGGTATTAGTTAATCTAACTAAAGTATTACCCATTGAATTATTATACGCTTTACCCGTACCCCCGCCACCACAGATCTGCGTGTAAGACTCCCCGTTTTTGTATAGATAAACATTACCAAACTCATTATTAACAGATTGAAACTCTATATACGTCGAAACGGCGTAGTATCCAGCTTTACTCGGAGTGAAACGACTCAATTCTGTACTAAAGCTCGCATTGGTGTCGAATGTTAGTACTGAAAATGAAACTTTAGTGTAAACGAGGGAAGTTATTGATTGTACCCCCCATATCCCATCATTGAAGTTCGTAGCAGAAAACGTAGGACCTAATACAGCAGTATCTACGTATTTTTTCGTAACCGCATTACTATCACCAGTAGGTTCGGCTAGACCCGTAATACGAGCTCCATACATGTAAATGTCTTTGTACACGTTAATTCTCGAAGTATCTCGACCGGTTTTCACGATTTCGATAGCGGTTCCATTATTTACTCGAACGCGGACCCCAATAGTAGTTTGTATCATTACGATATTTCTTTCATCTCTAGGTATACTACTATCATCGCCGTAATAAATCTTATTTCCAGTATTACCGAGATGTAGAATAAAACGTTGTCCTTCACGAATATTGATGCAACCGAGTCTCCTGGGTATAGACGGGTCATCCGAAGAAGAAAGCAAAAGATCTCCGTTCATAGTATCACCGTTCTTCGAAACTTTATTCGCGTCCACATAATTTTTAGTAGCAGCATCTTGTAGATCGGTAGGGTCTGATACGTTAATCAACTTATGTGAATTCAAATCTAAATTTTCGGTTGCAGCGTTCGTTCCATCCGTACGAAGGAAATTATTGTTTATTTGAGAAAGAGTAACACCACCAGAAATTACTCTTTCCGAAACCCCAACATCGGTATGTCCAAATTTATCAACAGGCATTTTATTTATTAATATGTTTTTTTTAATGTAAATCGTTGATAACTTCTTGAAAATCTACACCATCACCAACAATCTTCTTTAAAACGTACAAACATAAATGACCGCAAAACACTTCATTATTAGGTTGTATTCGCTCGCTGTTATAATACACCGGACTTCGTAAATATTCTAACAACTCGTTGGGTGGAGGGAGACCATAACTATCGAAATAATGCTTTTTCATACGATTCTTCGTCCAAACTACCCAATGCGTCCCCTCTCCATTAGAATCGTCAAAGTTGAGGATACCACACTCGTTCGTTCTCGGTCTTTTAGGTAATTGGTCTCGTAGGTATACTCCTCTGAAATTCGGGATCTTAATCTTTTTTACCGCATCGAGAAGTTGTATATTCGACAAAGGAACGTTTGGCAACGCGACACCACAAACATTTATTTCTTTTACGTGTTCAGAACTCATTATTTTATGTTAGTTTAATTATATTTACTATTTACCGAATAATGGCCATAAGCTAATGTGTGAATGCCATCTCTCGTCATTACTCGTTTATCGTCGTCCGCGGATAATGCGATTTTATTAACCTCTTCGGTAAACATATCGTGTTTATGCGATCTGATAACGTTCATTTTTCGTAATTGTTCTCTTTTAGTAAACAAGCAGTCTTTGTAATCGTCGTGAGTAATCTGTTTCTTGACAACACACTTCTTAACGCCTTTACACTTTTTATAATCCTCGCCATCCATTCTATACGAGTATAATTTAGCTCTCAGTCCTACGAACTCTTCGATCTGTTTTCCACCAGCTTCGTCTTTGAACATGCCGATAACTTTCTTGTTAATTCCAGCTTCGATATCAGATGGATGATCTTTCGGGTAGTCACTCGTGTCGAATCTACTCCGTATATCTGGAGCGATATCGGCGTAAAAATCGTCAGTTTTTATTTCATACGCTAACGAATCGGTGTCGGTAAATAATAATTTAACCCTATCTCCGTATTTTGCCTTTACGTAATTATAATGAAAGTCGTACATTAAACTTTTACTCAAGTCTAGTATACACATACCTAGGTATACCGGTTTATTGTAATTTACCTCCGTTTTTCTCATGTGAATGGCGATTAAATTCTCGTCAAAAATAGTACAACTATCGTAATTGGGTTTCGCGGCTAACTTAATAGCTTGCTTCTCATCGCATACCAACCTTACATCGACTCTATTTTCTATGTTCTCCATCGTCTTCCCAAACACGCTGTTGTTCATCAATTTGAAGAAGTCCTTCTCAAAATCGTTAGCAGCACTCGTTCGTAAACGCGTGTTCAAATCGATGTACTCTTTCAACCAAGTACTTTGGTTAAATAGTACCCCTCTATGAATTTTCACAACCTTCAACCCGAGACTTTCGTACAGTTTTAAATTTTCGTAATGCAATACATAATTCTTTTTATCGTTTAAATTTGGAATTAGTTTTGTTACTACGCTCGCGTCGGGTTTTACATTTTCAGGAGCTAAAGGATAATCGTTATGAAGATCGTGTAATTCTTCAGGATATTCCAAGTCTACTTCTAGTATACATCCTAAGGATCCTTCTTCGGTAAGACTTTTCCAGTTATCCAACTCGTCTTTTTCCATCCATTTAAACCCATGGGTTGGTAGCAATTGACTCATAGCCCATCCGTATAAATTATTTGCATCCAGATAAGCGATGAATTTAGACTCCTTCGAACTATCGAATGCTTGCATATATTTATTGTTCGCTCTCGCGTAACGATTCGAAATTGTACTGATTCCTCCTCTCGTGCCGTTCTTAATCATTAGAAGCATATCGTAATCGCTTAACAATTCTAATTCTACCCCAGTTAACTTTAATGCGGCATCCCAAGCTAGACCGGGTGATGTGAAATACCAAGCAGGGTCTAGACCGTAGTTACTGGAGCACACGTCTCTAAAATTCTCGAATACATCGGCTAGCAGTAAAACATCGGATTCGTTGTACAAGTCGTGATAATCTCTTAAGGTCTTACACGCAAACTCTTTCCATACCGTTTGCGCGTGTTGGTATTGTTCTTCGCTAATATTGGAATCGTTTAGTTTCGAATAAAAAGCATCCTTCGGAGGTAATTTAGTCTCATTCAGTTTTTCAACGCAATCGATGTAATCGTATGGATAAACTCCTTTTCTTAGTAAAAGATCGAGCTGTACACCGGAGTAATTCGCGTTAAGATTTTTACATTGGTCTTTACTTAGATTATTCGATAACGCTTCGAGACTCGAAGCCATGAATTTAAAGCTGTCGATAAAACGCAGTTCTCTTTTAACGAGTACTTTTTCCCCGTACTCGTTTACGAACTCGTCGACTACAACCTCTCTGCTAAAAGATATATACTTCTCCTCATTATTAGGGATACAATTGATCTTCTCGCCGTTATCACCACGCAGTTTCTTTATAAATAGATGACAGTCGTACCCGGAAAGATTATGGAACACTACCGGGAAAAACTTTGGCGTTTTGTAGTTTAGATTACATTTATTATGAGCTGCACCTCTGAATTTACCGTTTAAATGGCAATGATCTCTAACTCGATCTTCACCCAACTCTCCTCCGCAGATATGACAGTTAGTTGCCTCATCAAAACATTTCTTCTCAGTTTTGCCGAATATCATCCGTTTCTTAAATTTAAACTTATTATATATATTTTTTATATTTTCTTCAAGAGTATCTACAAATATTTGTGCAACGTCGTCTTCTTCGCTTTTCGCCGTAAACTTTACCAGACTTTGTGAATAAAGTTTATCATCGAAACATTTGATGTGATAGCAAAACGAGCTAGGCGTATGCTTTTGGTATTGGTTGGTGTAAGACACGCTAGGATCGGGTTGACATGTATCGATTGGTTTTATGAAAGATTCGAAATCCGCATACACGATGAATGGGACTCTCATCGACCTTTTGTAGTTTACAAATTGTAACGTGGTATTGCGCGCCGGCATCTTCACTCTCGCAACACCATGATTACTACAATGCTCCGTATGTTTATCAAGAGCTTCTTCTCTTTCAAATCCATTAAGACAACGCCGACAATAATGCATGAAGGTTTTTCCTTTACTCGTTTGAGAAGATAATAATCTGCTAAGATTCTTGATCAAACAATAATGTTGCGTGTTATCATCCGCAATCAGCAGTAAATCGATAGGGACAACATCGGTATCTCCATTTCGTTTAGATATTCTTAAAGGATATACAAATCTTTCATAGCCGAAAACATTTACGCTTAGATTATTGTTTTTCTCAAATATATCAATGTCTTTCAACGAAACGGGAAAATTAATTTCAGTCCAATTAAAATGTTCAGATTGCGTTCGTAGTATCTTAGTAATTCGTTCTTGGTCTTTATCAACAGGATTTACAGCCCTAGTAATACACCATTTAAAACACTCATCATCTTCGTTCTTCATATTGATAATAGCCTTTTTACTAGCTAGTTCTTTCGGTAATGGAATGTATGAATTACCTTTTAGTGGTTTATAAACAGCTGTATTAATATCTAGCTTTACCACAGTCTTAAATCTCCAATTACTTCCTCGCATCTGGAAAGTAGCCATAGACTCCAACATCTTATCTTTCATATTACTATACATTTCACTCGCATCGGTAGTATCTAAATTTACTTCAGTTCTCGTCACGAATGGAAAAACACCAGAAGTCACCTCCCCAGATTTCATATCAACACGCTCCATCGTACAAGTAAGAACTAAATTAATCTTTGTCTGGCGATTACTAGTAAACAGATTAATTACCTGTGGTTCAACTTTACTAAGAAAAGACGCGGCATCTATTCCTTCAACCCCGTTGATTGTATATTGTTTAGCAAATCCTTTGATGGCAGTAGCTGTCTCTCGAATTTCAAACTTGTTCTTCTTTTCAAAAAGTTTACTGTAAATAGAATTTACTTTTCTTTTCAATGCTTCTAACTTTTCGTTCACGATTCTTTTTGGTTCCTCTGGTATATAACTTTTAATCCAATCAACTATATCTTTGGTGGAAGATTTAATCGTTGACTTAATCTTGTTAAAAATTTTCTTAACACGTGAAACTGGTAAAGGCGTAAGTGTTGGTACACCTATTTCGGGGATTGGATCATCGAGCAAATTATGCTTCACGCTCTCTGTGGTGTTATTGCTCGTGGTAATAACTTTGAACAACTCCGGTTTTCGTAACCTAGAATATCCTTTCAACCCTCGCTGTTTCGCTATATCTCGTAATTGTCGTATCGTTTGAGTATTGTATTCCATTTTATTATGTATGGTCGTCCTTTAAATAGAGTTAGGAAAATATTTTTTAGATTTTATGGATTTCTAATAGGTTTTGATGAACCTATAATATGGTTGCGTGCGCGTTCTATTTTTAGATTGGGAATTTCCAGAAGTTTCGATGACGTCATAAATGGTGTTTTAACCTATAGGTTGAATTTTTTAACCTATAATATTGGTTAAAAAATCACAAAATGCGCCAGAACCCGGGTTTGACTACTACTCCCGCCTCAGAATTTCTTTAACAACGGTAGACGCTAATGTGGCTATAGAATGTGACTATAGAATGTGCTTATAGAATGTGGCTATAGAATGTGGTTATAGAATGTGGCTATAGTATGTGGTTATAAAATGTCGCTATAGAATGTGGCTATAGTAGGTGACTATACAATGTGGTTATAGAATGTGGCTATAGAATGTGGGTATACAATGTGGATATATAATGGGCTATAGCATGTGGTTATACAATGTGGTTATAGAATGTGGCTATAGATCGTGACTATACAATGTGGTTATACAATGTGACTATACAGTGTGGTTATACAATGTGATTATACAATGTGGCTGTAGAATGCGATTAAATGTGACGTATATAGGCAAAATGAAGCTGCCATATCTCATAGTGCACGTAGGAAAGGCACTCATATGCTGCTCTTCGGCCCTTGAGCCACCAATAGACAAATTCCTTGCAAGATCCTCGATTTAACGAATCCTGCCTGAAAGTAAAGTGGGCCTACAGCTCTTCTGGGACTTCTTAAATGTATCTAATATTTTAATATTATTTAATTTTATTTAATGTCATTTAATGGTAATGTATATATCAAATCCGGCAATGGCTCTAATCGATTTACGGGGTTCATCATTGAACTGGAGTCTGGAACCCCAAACTGGTTTTGGCGTGGGTTGCCCACATGAATTACACAGGAAAATTAATGACCACGATAATTCTGCATGTGAAGGTAAATAATGTGAAAAATTGGAAAAAAGAAAAAAGTTGCAAAAATGTATGTAATTGAAAAACTCCACACATTGTGAATGCAAACAAGTAGTTTACTATTAGCAGATATTACTTTAGAGCAGAGTAAATGTAAATGTAAAATGCAATGTACATGGTTTTCTATAGCTATCGTATGGCCGCTATCCTGCTTATTGTTCAATGAATTTATCGGGTGAGATCCTTCACAACCGCTGCCCGTTTAAATGGGCGCAAGGGGATCTAAGGACCCCGTGCACGGACCGTGCTAGCCCGAGATTAAAATCTCTTAAATATAACCACGAGATTCAAATCTCTGAAGAACAGCCAAGATGAGTAGAAGTGGTTCGTTTGATGGGGAATCTCTCTGTTGGAAAGGAGTCTTGGAATTCTGAGTGAATTGAAGAAGGGTCAAGTCTTTTCTTCGTTTTATTTGAGCAGGCGATTGTACAGCTGAGAACAGCAACTTGTCTGCCGAGGAGTCGGGAGATGAAGATGACCTGGCATCGAACGGAGGAGGAGGAGGAGGAAGCGGTCGAAGGCGCGCGAAGAACAAGAGGGGAATCTTTCCAAAATCAGCCACAAGCATCCTTCGAAACTGGCTCTTCCAAAACCTAGCGGTAAACAGCATATGGTTTAACATTGAATGATTTGATGCATTTAGTTGCATGGATGGATATGGGGACATATTAACTCATTAATTCATTCATTAAGTGATTAATTGATTCACTAATTCATTCATTCATTCATTCTTTCATTAAGTGGATAGATGGATGGGTGAGTGAATGAGCGAGTGGGTGGGGTTGGTTGGTTGGTGGGTGGGTGGATAGACCGACTGGAATAGATCGGATGGACCGCTGGATCGAAGGGTAGATTCGTCAATTCATTGATTCATTGATTGGATTCATTGATGGATACATAGATTATTCAACAGAAATTTTTAAAAATTTATCGATCTTTTCTTGTTGTACTGATTTATTGATTTACCCATTCATGAATATTCTTACTGACTCAATGACTGACTGAGAGGTTCTGATTGAAATAGATTTATTCATTCATTTATTTACTAATTGCTTGATTCTTTGAGGTCTTTAGACCAGCTCATCGCTATTTACAACACTTTTATCGAGTTGCATTCAGCACTAAACATGCAAAAACTAGACAGTTTCAGATGCGCCTGGTTTCTTTGCACAGCATCCGTATCCATCAGAAGATCAGAAGAAGCAGCTAGCACAGGACAGCCGTCTCAACATCATGCAGGTCAACAACTGGTGAGTGGGTCTGTAAACAGGTCATTGTGATTACGACCAAATCGCTGCTACTAATAACTAAGGCAGTGACGGATTGATTCAACAATTGCAGCAACAACACAACTGATAAATTTTACTCATAAGCAGAAAGTATGTCATCTGCGATTAAAAATTTTAAACAAAGAACGAAAGATATAAGCTCCTGAGCTCTGAAGAAAATGACGGAGAAATTGAGTTTCCCATTACGAAATTCAATGCATGACCACCTAGCGATTGCCTAGTGACTGATGTTGGACTGATATGCATGATTGAGCCTGGTGTACGAGTTTATACTTTCCTCTTGTATTCCCGGGTGAACTGATGTTTGTTGTTAGTTGTTGTTGTTGATGAGAATGAGGATGATGATGATAATGAGGATGATAATGAGGATGATAATGAGGATGATAATGATGATGATGATGAAGATTATGTTTTAGTCATCATCAGTATTCACATCTTGATATCGAATTTGAGAAGTTCTGAATGGTGCCATATCATTGCGGGATACAGTATTTCTTACACAAAGGATAAAATCCAGAGGTGTGAAAAATTACTCTATGCTAGAAAGAATGCATTTTTGAATGCCTAGTCTTCGCAGATGTCCAGCACCTTAAAAGTACCCCGGATATCGATGGTGTTTTTGAACCGTTGGATTATTATTATTATTATTATTATTATTTTTATTATTATTATTATTATTATTATTATTATTATTATTATTATTATGCATATGATTGTGACTATGCTCATTATGTTATACATGGTATTTTCAAATTTGCGTTGTGTTTTATTGTGATTATCTCACTGGTGCGGATTTTGCCTACATATTCATCGCTATCATGAATGTTAATACTATTGTTTTTTATGTAATATTATTTAATTTCTCATAGCATTAGTGTATTATTTAATTATTAAAGTTACTGAATGTAGCTTATACTTTTTCTTGGTAGGTTTATCAACGCCAGGAGACGTATAGTTCAGCCGATGATAGATCAAACGAATCGAGCAGGTATTAAAGAGATCATGAACGTTATCATCATCATCATCGTCGTCATCATCATCACCATCATCATTAATACGATCGTCTTCATTATTGTCGTCGTCGTTGTCATCATACCTCGAGATTAGCGTCAAAGAAGTAAAAGATATCAAACTTTGGTCTCAAAGTACCTCGGGGTTAAGGTCTAAAGCATCAAGTACCATCAAAGTAGCTCGGCGCCAAACTATGTAACGTGTTCTTAATTAATATATGTCTATAAAATAATTTATTTAATTATTAAAACTTTTCTGTTCGTTAACACGCAGGTCCTCCTTATAGCTCAGACCCAAGCGTACTCTCTGGTTACCTAGACAGTCAACAGATGGCCTGTCGATCACGTAAGTCCAGTACGTAAACATCCTTGTGACGCAGCGCTCAAAATATGGTGTTGACACTTTATATAGCGCCCACAGAGAGCACTAAACATAGTTTGTTACGACATTATTTAATTCTCAAATGTTGGAGTTTCATCAACTGATGCTTTAAGCTTTGTCACACTGGTAGCAAACATTTTTATCAATGTCGTCCTTGCAGTTATTGTGGAATCAGTAAAAGCCGTGAAGACAAATGATGATACGACAACAACAATCATGAACAAGATGTTAAAGGTTATGATGACGACGACGGCTATGAGTATGATAATGACGATTAGTCATGATGGTGATGAATCTGTTGGTGTGAATCTGATGCTGTTGTTGATGACTATGACGATGACTATAACGACGACGATAATGATGACATGAATATGAGGATGAGATTAATGATGGCAACTGTGACCACGATAGGTAACATTTATTTTTGGATCTTTTTGCAGTAGGTGTACCAGACATGGATGTATTCGGGGTCTCTCCAACATCGAACCCCTACCTTTCGGCCGGCCACCTGCGCTCTTTCGCCCCATATGCCCCTCCACACCCGATGATGATGATGTTTCCTCCATCTCTCGACCATCGAACCCCGCCCAACGGTCTCCATGGCAACCCGTCGCCCCACGCCGCCCCTATACACGCCCCTCCGGTCAACGGCATGAACCTCGTTTCGGACGGTCACTCCAGATTCATCCAGCCAATGGGCGACGGCTAAACTGGGGCATAACCTTCCTCTGCGAAGACCTCACAAATATTCATTACTGACAACGTTACTATCAGCATAACGGGTTCTAGCAAATTTTCCGCCATCTGAAGATACTTATATATAGTGAATATATCGATTTAGTGATTGTAGTGGATTATGCTTTGAAAGGCCTAAGACCCCCGAAGTTAACCTGCTAATCATCAGCATCGCTCGACACAAAGAACAGAAAGAAAACCTACGGTCGCCTAAGGTCCTCGGTCGACATACGCTGCCGCTACAAAGCTCACCTTTGCAGTGCAGTGATCATATTCATCGCGTTTAAAATAGCTCTGGCCTACATTGTGTTGCTTTCAAAACGCGTCGGTCTTTTGTGGCTAGGTGCTCGAAATCCACGTTTAGAATATTGATAGGCCCACAGACGCCTTCTTAATCGAGTTCTATTGCGGATAGCAATATTGTTGTGACATGTTAAATTCCGACGCTCAGAGCCTAGACGCACTCTTAGCAGTAACTTCTGGTAACATCAGATACTACTGTGGCCAGAAAGCACAGGTCTACTGTGGAGCTCATACGATGTATAGGCCTATGTATAGACTAAGGCCAGAGATCATCATAAAATCGACACTCACAGTCTGGCCGCATGTGCTTATTTAAGTCATTCATAGTTAATCACAGTCGGAACATGTGCTTAATTATATAATTGACAGATAGGGATGTCTTTGAGCATTCGGGCAACATTAAAGTCTGCTGTTCCGGTTTGCTTTCGAGGCAGGTCTAGATACGGACGCTACATAAATGTTTGGATGCAGAGTACTTCTAACTGTAGCTTAGACCGTCAGAGACGCTAGAAGTCAAAGGATCATCATAATCGTCGCGTTCTAGAAGGGTACAATTTTTTAACAGTAAAAACTTCTATTTGAAAACTGAAAAATGTTGAGTTATGGTTTCTTGTATAAACACAACAACAGTTGGATAAGAATGTATATAATCAACACTTTTGAGAGGTTCTCAAAACGCTCAATATAAGTGTCTTAATACATGCATACTTACAAACATTTGAATCTTACAAGTGTGGGGAGGTACAAGTTGTTGCGAGTTATCTGGTAAGTCAGTATGTGTGTCTCACAAAAATTATTGCCCTGAATGGTTGATTGACTGACTGCCTGACTTAGTGACTTACTGATTAATTGACTGACTAACTGATTGATCCATTGAGTGATTGACTGAATCGTCGTTTACTTTTCAACTAAGCGTTTCAAAAAATTATAAAAACACCAAAATAATTCAAATCAACTGCAGATATGCGTATATTTATATTTAGTGTCGTGAATATATTCAAATTCAGTTTCTAAAAGAGAAAGACATTCCAACAGTACTCTAAAAGTAAGCATTATCATAACAACTGCTCTCAGCTACGTATTAGCATGGCCATAAACTACCTGATGTCAACGTACATGCATTCGCCACGTCGCTTACTTATAGCCACATTAAGTAGTGTATGGTGTCCTCTTGCTCTTGCACAAAACCCCGCTTTCGACGTCGTCTTTAATTCTCCCCCGGATCTTTTCTCTTCAGAGCCTGAGCAACGAAAATATCGGCCGAATACTTTCGCCAATCATCGCCCTCGCTGTAGAAGGGCAAAGAAGCAGTAACACGGCGTGGGATACAATTAAGGGCGAGATTTTGTGTTAGACCCATAACACGCGTGCTTGCGTCATCGTCTACTGCGTCTATTGATCTAATGATAATTTTATCCCGTTAACTCGGATCCAAATGAAATAGTCCTAGCTGCAAAACATAGTAGGTGAGTGCAGTCAGTCTTCACGGTTGAACTCTTCTCAAGGCATAGTCACTCAAGCGTGTTTTCTACGAAAAACTCCGACGTGTCAGAAAGTTAGAAACCAGCTCAAAAAGTAACCTCAACATCAAGCCAAGTGAGAACCTTTCCTCAGGCGTTGCATGCACTGACAATTCGAACTTCGATTTCCTAAGATGCCCTGGGATTCGAATCTCTTTCGATCCATGTTCTTCCATATCATCGAAAAGTAAAAGCGAGTATTGCAAACACATCGGATTCAAACTCAACTATTATAGTTTCCCTCATTTATATTATTTGTAGTTCACTGAATATTCCTTAACATTGTTGAAAGATTTGATGTTGAATGGTACTTTATGTCCTTCACTGATAAGCTTAAAAGTTATTTAAGGTGAATAAATAACAGTAACGTCCCATCTCAACGCTAGATCACTTAATGAAGCATACGTGGCGGAAGTTGTGGCTCGTGCACAATGTGTGGTGGGCTGTTAGATGCAGTTATTTCTTATATTGGTCTCTCTGTCGCATTATTTGCCGTACGAAATAAACCAAGCACTTACTGAGCAAATTTTGGACATGCGTATTGTACTGTAAAAATAAAGATGACACTACAATAAGTTGCTTCATTCCGTTTGCGCGGTCGCGTACAGAACTACAGATGTTTTAATTCAGAACTAACACAGTTGGAACATAGGCCTACAATACAATTTTAATTGTTAACATACCATCCTATTACAGTAAATAGCATTGCATACAATACAGTTGTGTAGTATACACTGCAGACAGCGAAGTTGGACTAAAAACGCGAAGCATTAAAAGCACATAGAAAACCGAAGACCGATACCGATATCGCGATATTTAGAAAAACCGAAACCAAATCGACTTTGGAAAAATACCGAGAAAAACTGAAAAGCGATACCGACTTAGAAACTTTAGACCCTGGTACATTTTCAATTCCATTTCAATTATATTATCATTTGCAATAATTTTAGTCGTCGTCGAAATCGGTTTTCGGTTTTTAACCCAACTCTAGTTCAGACATGACCAACACATTGATCGTATTAATAATATTGCCAATCACTTTATGCACCTTTGATATCGATTCTTTGTCATTCGCTTCTAAAGACCCATATGGCGCATGACATGATTTATGAAGTCCGATAAAAGATGACGCAAACTAAATAGCAGTTGATTGTTTATTGCGGGGACTTCTACGTTTACCTAAGGCTTATTCTTGTAGTCGAAGTTATGGGAAATAGTAAAGCGCCTTTTGCGAAGACGTAGGGCGAACAAGTGATGATCTATATAGCCTTAGACACCTAAAAACAAGCGGGCTATCACATTAATTACTTACATGCCTTCGACCTGCTATATATATATCAACACAGATGCAATAGCAGTATTTACTGTTGTATTTGTAGGTAGACACTCTGAAGAAAAAATATTCCAACACATTGATCGTTACAATGTACATAGGCAAGGAGTGCACCAGGGCGCATTGCAACAGTTTCATTGTGCTGCGTGGCAAAATTTGATCTGTCATAAACCAATTCCCAACAATGTTTTACAAAAATGGTGGACGGAGAAATTCGAGCATGGGGTTAATTCACAAAGTTACACCCGTCACTCATAACAAGCGGTGTATTTTTTACATGCACAGTTCAGTCGACGTTCTCAAATTTCAGGAGAATCTGCGCAGGTAAAGACTGGAGTTTGTTCAATCTATAGTATAGCCCATGTATGTACATATTCATATATATGCTTGGAGCCAGGCGCAGTATAAATTGTGTTGAAATTATGGAAAGACTTAGATTAAGCAATTACGTGTATTTGGGTCACACCCCATTGTTAATATCTTGTGCAACTTAGAAAATGCTTGTTAACCAAACTGGTTACTTTTTTATCTAAATATAAATTTGCTGAGGCGCAAACTGTCATATAGCTTTCCAGAGATTCAGTATAAAGCCAGATTACTGGCAACGTGGTATGTAAACTGCAACGTTCCAGAGGGGCAAGCTATAGGTGATGAGTATAGCCAGGGCTAAAAATCTGAAAATTGCCCTGGGGTGTCGCAATATCTGCAAGTGTTACATAGGCCTATAATACACATCGTGTTATACCAATGCCTCCTAACTTACGTAGTAATTTCGTCAGGAACACCAGCTTATACACCGGCGCTATATCAAGCAAGCCCGCAAGAGCCAGGTTGTTTGGTCAGTTTTGGTTTCATGACAGAATCCAGAGCGGGGGGATCAGCGCTCACGTGATGGTATAGGAGCAGAAACTGGAAAGAATAGCTTAAAGAGTTCGGTTTTCATTTAACCAAAAAAGTGCATAAAAGAGAGCAAGCAGTGGAGTGTTCGTAATGGCAGACGAGATAGGGGTTGTGCAAACTGGCGGAGGACTTTTGGGTGTTCGTTCCAAAGAGCTGGCGCGGCGTAGATTAATGACGATTGCTGAATTCAAGAGAGGATCAGACTGGAGGCCGAGATGGAGAAAAAATGAAGGCTGAAAGGTATGAGGTATAGGTGTTAGATAGGGCGAGTAGGTCTGAGTAGATCTGATAGTGAACAACTGAGTATTTAGAAGGCAAAAGGGTTGAGAAGTTCGAAGGGCATTATAGGTATGAAATATAAATTTTTAGTGGATGTGTTTAGGGATATTAAGTCAGTGAAGTATTTCAGAACTCGGGCAATGTGGTGGTGTTTGGAAGTTTTGTAACTACACGACCAATAGTTTTTTGAAATGTTTATAAACGTCTTATTTGAGATGAGTTGATATTGTAGAAGCGGGAGTTCCAGTAGTCCATTGCATCGTATTACTTCATAGATGATGTCACTTACAACAGACGTAACAGATCTTAGGCTTATTTTAAGCAAATGTGACAATTGGTATACTTTTCAATGGTTTTTACCTGATTGTCTCCACTTGCATATCTAGTCGTAGAATTCATCCTGCATAATTGTTGAACTATCGTCAGATGATCGAGGGATATGTTTTGCTGCTTCTAGCCGGCGGTAGATAAAGTAACCGTGGCTATCTGTATACACGATGACGTCATCGGAGGAGTACGTGTGTACTTTGGACGAGAAGAGTCTAAAGAAGGCGAAGGAGGAACTGAATGAAGACCCAAAGAACAGAATGGGAGCAGTGGAAACTTTTCGCAAGTGGATACTAGAACAGCCGCACATTAAATGCCCTACAGGTTCGTATGTTGGTTTGTTCTACCCCTGTATCTGTGTGTGTCTCTACGTGTATCTATCGGCCTCCTGTTTGTCCCTGTGTCCGTGTTTAGTCTGCATATTTGATCGTCAAAACGGGAGAATTGAACCGTCCCCGAAATGTTGGTCTTTGTACAGTATGTCTCTCTTTATGCTTCCAGTCTGTCAATATATTAGGCTATAATCGATACTTCTAAACCAAACCTTTCTGTCTTTGCCTCTGTCAGTACTACTTTATGCCTGTCTTTCTTTCTGTCGGTGTGCCTGTCTTTCTACCAGTTTGCTTCTCTCTGTGTTTTTATGTGTTTGCCTGTCAATATTGGTCAACTGGAATACTGTATTTCTGTTTGTCTTATACTTCTCCTCTTTAATCCTGCTTTATATCTCTCATCTTGTGTATACATGTGTCTTTCTTTCAGACACTGTCTTCCTACTCCTCTTCCTCAGAGTTCGTTACTTCGCTCAGCTTGAGGCCAGGGAACTCCTTGAGAAGTTTCTAGCCAGAGGAACGAAGCTGTCCAAATGGTTCAGAAACCTCGATACGACAGATCCAAAAGTGTTGGCAGTCCTAACTGATGGGTATCAAATGAATCAATGAATCATTCAATTATTTACTCACTCACTCACATCATTACCTTTCGTTCGTGTATTCAAATGTGTTCAAATTCGACACCTGGGGAATAACTGTGCATATCTTTAATAAAAAGTGTGACAGACGCCCTTCTGGCGTATAGTGATGTTTTAGTTATTAGATATTTTTACATCATGAGTTTTAGTTATTATTATTTATAGCTATTTCTACAGTTATACTTGGAAACTGAAATCTTTGGTTTGTAATTACTACAGCCTGATTTTTAGTTAATTTTAGTTAAACTTTTAGAGTGTCTCTTAGAGTGTCTTTAAAACAGATTCGAATTCATCTCAAGAATGGTTTTATTTCTTGGGTTTTCAAGGCACAATTACGTTTTGATGATTATCGTAAGCGTAGCCTTCATATTTCGTGATCGCCCAACGAGCGAAATCGTTGGAAATACTAACAGCTTATTCACAGGCGGTCAGTCAAAACAAAATCAGGGATGCAGGGATGAATAGGATCGGTTGCAAGTCAAGATGGAAGCTAAGTCTTCACACACTAAGAAAATTCCTTCAAGAGATGATTTTTGGAATGGACACAGCCAAACTCTCAATAGCAAAAGGACATGTGATAGAGGCTTACCGTCAAGTGGCCCAACGACTAGCATGATAGGATGATCTCAAGCTTAAGAGACAATTATCCGGTAAATTGTGAATAATAAATTTAGAAAACTGATATGACATGTTCATGGAAGCTCAGATTTTTCATCCATAAGTCTGCATGTATAAATTAAGGAAGAATTTGCGTCAAAAGTATGGCAAGATGCGAGTGATTCAATTCTTCCGCCAATAAAGCTCTCCTGTTCGCAGATCCAATCCTGATTCCTGTTCTCGCCTTATCTATTCTGCAGATCCAATTCGAAACACAACACATCGTAGCCGTCTGACTGCCTGTCTGCTTAACTCTTGAATCTTGGCCTGGAATCGAACAGTTCCTGCCTATCAATTTTGTCCTGCCTCTGAATAAGCTGGTTCCCGCGGCTTAGCTTTCGTTGTGAGCCATATAGATCTCGAGTTTACGAATACGATTACGATAAAAGCGAATTCTCAACGCCCTTGGTATTCTACGGTATTACGAGTATACTCCGATTGCCTTAAATCGGTTCTTACTGCGTCCTCTAAACGCTCGAAAAATACGCGTCACACATGCGGTGCCTAATCGTAGTGGGCACCTTACCTTACCACTCCTCTCCATTCGCCTACCTTTCCCACATTACCGTAATTCGTCAGTGTAATGCTTCAATTTTTGCTCTAGCAGGACAAAACTCCCTATTTGAAGTCGCTTGCTGCACGATAACACACTAAGATCGAGGGGCAATGAGTTTGGCTAGAACTATTGTAAGGCCTTCAGTAAGAATTCTGCTTGCTATGACGATAGAAACACTTTCTAACGAATTTGTAATCCAAATGTCTAATGCATTAAAAGTACCAAACTAAAATGAAACTTCGTTAAAAGTAAAATTATTTCCACTTCTTACTACTTCTTTACGAGTTAAACATCTAAAACGTTTTCTTAATTGCTGTAACGCGTTCCTTTTACTTGATTACTTCTCAACACTGATTTAAGTTGTTGCTTTGATTTGACTCTTGAGTTCTAGTTTTCATTTCTTAATTGTACTGTCCGAGTTTTAGTTACAAATAAAGTTATCATTAATGAAAACCTTAAGCTCTCGATAACGATAGGATAGGTTCTCGTCATCGTTAACGGAAATTTCCATTTTGCAGGCATCGAACGTAGGAAGTTAGAGTTGTCATTAACCAAATAAATAGTTTGATAGTGGTAAGAGATTGCGCCATCTGGAGACTGATACAATTATTATCTTCTAGGCCAATACTAGTTCTTCCGGAAAGAGATGATGAAGGAAGAAAAATAATTATAATGAGACCAGGTAAGATTTACAGCATCAAACAGCGACGGCGACGATTTGAGAGCCACAGACTAATATATTACCTACTACCCATCTGTTTGTTTGTCTATCTATCTATTCATCGATCCGTCCATCCATCCATTCATTCATCCATCCATCCATTCATTCATCCATCCATCCATCCATCAAATCGTCCGTCCGTCCATCCATTCATTCATCCATCCTTCCATCCATCCGTCCGTCCGTCTGTCTGTCTGTCTATCTATCAATCAATCAATCAATCAATCTATCTATCTATCTATCTATCTATCTATCTATCTATCTATCTATCTGTCTATCTATCAATCTATATATCTATCATTTATATTTGTCTGTCTTTCTGTCTATTTGTCTGTCTCTCTGTCTGTCTCTCTGTCTGTTCCTCCGAGCGCTGGCCTACATCTTAGATAATTACGAATGTCCTGAAGGTAAGTTCGACACAAGTGAGACGAAGTACACAGTCAACGACGCCTTCCGTGCGGTTGCCTGCGTCTTTGACCACTTGTATCTGATGGATGAGATGACGTGTGTCAATGGAACGGTGACACTAACTGACCTTGGCGATTACTCGATGAAAGCTCACAACTATGCGTCACTTGAGGAACGCCGAGACTTCATTCAGACGTGGCAGGTAACAGTTTACCACTTCACAAATTGCGCAATAGAATCATAATATAATAGATGCATTGAGACCTCGTACGGACAAAGGCACCTCAGTTGTTTACACGCTTCGATAGAAAATCCTCAGAAGCTCAGGTCTTTCTTCGGTCTAAGGATCAATCGGCTTCGTGCCAAACACGAACTCAGCAATCCAGCGCCTTTTCAACCTACTGACGTTCGTACTCAGTTATCGTTGAATAGGCTCGCTTGGTTTTCCACAGAGGTCGCTCATCCAAATACTAATCCTTCTGAATGTTCCCAATTTTTACAAGGATCAAGAGGTCATAGGCGGGTGAGGCTAAACTGCTACTGAGAGTTTAGATATCACTCATATGTGGGAACTTTTCTCGTGTTCTTGTGTCAATCTTATTTTATTCGAGACTATAAAATTCGCCTCTAAATTTTAGCAAATTTAAATCGCCTGAAAGTTGAATCATGACCTAAAGTCTGTTTTTGACAATAGTTCAAGAAGTTCTTCCATTTTTCTCGGACAGTGTATTTCAAGAAATTAGTGAAAAACTGTCCAGCGATGCTCATGTCATTGTGCGAGCAGTTTGTAATGTAATTCTAAAAAAGTTAATGAAAACCTTAGAAAATTCTTAAGCAGCACATTAAAGTCGCGTCAGTTTATACCCAGGCGCGAAATCAAATTATCTGGTCAGCAACGATGCACTGTCATAAGTCGTAATTCTATGGTGTTGGGAGTGTTAAGCCGGGAAGACAGTACATACTCCTGTGGACATTGTTGGTGATGATAATAGTAAGATGATGGAGGGCAGAAACAGCAAGGATAGCCTGAATACTATGGTTTTCAATCGAATGAAAAGCTGCAGGGGAGACGAGATAGGGGAAATGCGACCTGGGGAAGACTTCTACGAGTTCGTCCCAAAAAGATGATGCCGCACAGATTAATGAACGGTTGCAGAAACTGAGAGAGCAGGACACTCAAGGCCGAGAAAAAGAAATTTATGAGGAAGAAAGATTAGATGTGGGCGTTTGAATTGTGAGTAGCTGGCGAATGTAAGAGCTTTTAGAAGTTTGAAGGGCATTGCAGGTATGAAGTACAACTTTGCAGTAGATTCGTTGAGGGACCTTGAGCTAATGAAGTGATTTGGGCACTGTGATCATGTGGTAGATTTTTTATGACTGAAAGGACAGGATCATTTTGCTTTGTTCATAGATGTTTTGTTTGAGATGGGTCCATGCTAGAGAAGAGGGAGTTTATTAGTCAAGTTCTGAGCAGCCAGGTCACGTGGCTATTATGTAGGCAGTTTTACAATCAAGTATGAGGCGAAGTCGGCGGAGGAGGAGAATATGTCTGTAGCAACTGAGAGACAACCGAGTGATGTGGTTGTCACAGATGGGGCTTTTTTGTCAAAGAAGATTCCGAGATTGTGAACCAGTGAAGAGTAAGGCGCAAGCGAAATGAGATGTCATTGTTCTGTTGACGTTTTTCTGTTTGCAAGCTCGGAAAAGCTGCACCAGTTAGTGGACATCCTCACCAGCAAACAGCGACCAGTGCGGGTTGATAAATGTGAACAAAACCAAATGCTGCATTTAAAAGCATATTTTAACTACAGTATTTTGAAGATTTTAAAGCTTTCTTATCATCATGAACTGCCCAACCTCTGATAACCTGTAAGTGTCAAATGATTGAAAGAACAGGCTAACATGTGCAAGCACTGATGAGGCTGCAGCACGCATAGCTTCAGTCTAATTATGGTCTTAATGCATCTTCCTCTTTGTCTCACAATATAGCAAATGAATTATGACTCCGACTTGAGCCTTAGTGGAGCCTCTAGTGAAGCACTGATATACTTTACAGGGAAGCTATCCAGCCCGTATCAAAGCGATGCACATCTACAACGCCGGAGCAATGATCGACGTCGTGTTAGCTGTCCTCAAATTCTGCATGACCGAGAAAATGCAGAAACGAGTGAGTCTGTAGGAACTATTTAAGTAGACACTATTTAGAAATCAAGCGTTAAGTAGAGTAAGGTAATAAAATAATAGGTTCAACAGGGTGTGATAGCAAAATAAGCGGTCTTATGTACTAACCGATTCACGGACTATTATACCGACAGTTTGACTGATTGTTTGGTCGGGTATGTTTGTTTGTATGGAGTAGTCAATTAACTGTGTCGATATATTGGCTAGGTTGAGCGAGTAAGCCAGTATTTGAACTTCGCCTCCTTTCCCGATTTTAGTGGATTGGCTGTAATATAATGACTTTAGTGCAGATGACCCAGGCTTGCGTCTAACAAACGCAGATCCTGCATCGAGTCTGATTCATTATGGTGTAGGCTCCATAAGACACTTACGGCCCACCTGAATAATCTTGACGGATATATGTCGGCAAGGATCATCTGACTTGGGCATTGAAATTCAAGCAGATGGATCATGTGGTATTACCACCCAACAAATTGGCCTGTCACTGTTCATCTTTTTTGCGCATTTGGACTCGATCATCAAAACCATTACTATTTCTTGGATAAATGCCAAGGTCCTGATCACGGGCCAGTGCATCGCAGTACTTACCAATGTTAAAGTCACTGCTTATAACCTGCTGCTTTAAAAATGAATTCTTCTAGGCAAATCAATTGGATTGAATAACATTTCAAGTCTTAGCATATTGTTTAAAGTCATTGTATGTTTGTGCATGTATAGTCATAAGCAATCCAAGGGACATTGCAATTCTGCCCCTGCAATGCCCAGATGTGTGTACCGCTATTTACCCATAATTCCTGCTTCATTCTTGAAGGCAGAAAGGTAATTGCTCACTTGCGGTTCGATTGAGTGGTTTCATCTACATATAATATACTACTCATCTTTTCAGCTAAAGAATCACGGTCATGTGTTGGAAAGTCTCTACAAAGATATTCCTATGAGATGTCTCCCTGTCGAATACCTGCCAGACGATTACAAAGGACCAAACGCTGGCACCGAAAAACAGATAATCGGTAAATTATGACAACAATCAGAGTAACAACAAAACAATAACAACAGGAACAATTAGCAATATGTGACACCGTCGTCTACTAAAAGCTAGTCTTCAGCATATCTAGCTATACTATTACTCTTTTAGTATGCTAGTCCTCTGTGTACTAACTTTTTGGTTATCGACTGGACTGTGGCTTGGTTTCAGTGTGCCATCGGTTGATGCCTTGTAGGTTTCATATTGGCGCTATAGAAGTTACTGATTGTTATTCGTCGTTGTCATCATCGACATCATTATGTTGTTGAACACAGTCATCATAACGATGCAACTGTCGTCTGCTTAGTAGATCATGCTGAGCATGTAGCATTTCTGTCTTGTAGAGAACATGAAACGAGAACTGACGAAACCGGAAGTGCGAGATCGAATCAAACATCTGAGCAACGAGAAGTTTGGAATCGACGAATCCCGTCGACCAAAGGAAGACGTTCCACAGGCCTCCTTCCGCAAACTAAACATCGACTAGGGGCCATATAAGACACCATGCTAAATTTGCTTATAACAATAAGAATTCTCTGCATAACCGACTTGTTAGTCTATTAACAGAATGCAATAAATGTGGCTTTAACCACGAAAGAAAGACAAAACCCGCAGTCTGACTTTACAACTATACTACAAATATAGACAATATCCATACACAACAATTTTGGCCAATAATAATTCTTTCTGGGATTATACGTATAGTCCACGCGAATTCAGGGCATATTAACTTTGGTTGATTCAGGCATTACGGCTGTCCACCTGCGCTCTTTCTCCCGGTACATCTGCACACCCGATGACGATGATGTTTCCTCTATCTTTCAGCCCAACCCAGCCAACGGTCCTCATGGCAAACCGTCGCCCCACGCCGACATTATACACGCCCCTCCGGTCAACGGCATGAACATCGTTTCGGCCGATTAATCCAGATTCATCCAACCATTGGGAGACGCTTAAATTGGGACATATCCCTCCTGTGCGAAGACCTTATGAATATTCATTACTGACAACGTTACTATCAACTTTACTGACAACGTTAGTATCAACTTTACTGACAACGTTAGTAAACATTCCTCTTTCACAGATCCTATCCTGACACCCCTTCTTCCTCTTATCTCTCTCTACTCTCCAACACCAAACACCCCCCGTAGCTGCCACGCTGTCTCTCCGTCTGACTTTCGGATCTTGATATGGAACCGGACCCTTTTGCCTACCGATTTTGTTTTGACTGAGATCCTGCGAATAAGCTGGTCCACGCGCCGAGGCTTTCGTTGGGCGCTGTAGAAATCTCGGAATTACGATTACGATTACAATTACGATGTCAGCATAACGGGTTCTAACAAATTTTCCACAATCTGGATATTCTTATTTATGTTGTAAATACAGTATATCGATTTAGTGATTGTAGTGTAATATGCCGAAATTAAGTCGCTAATTTTGAGCACCGCTCGCCACCAAGAACAGAAAGATCTGCAGTCAGCTACGCTCCTCAGTCGACATGGACTGCCGCTACAAGGATAATGTTTTCAGTACAATGATCACACTCATAGCGGTTTATATATATACATACATATGTAGTTCTGGCCTATATTGTTTCGATTTGAATATACGTCGGTCTTTTGTGATTCGGTGTTCTAAACCCACTTTTAGAACCCTGATAGGCCCACATACGCCTTCTTAATCGAGTTCTGTTGTGGACAGCGACATTAACGCATATTATAAATTCTGACGTCCAGAGCCGAGACGCACTCTTAGGAGAAATTTCTGGTGTAATCAGATACTAATGTGTCAAGAAAGCACAGCTTAGGAGAAATTTCTGGTGTAATCAGATACTAATGTGTCAAGAAAGCACAGCTATACTGTCAGGCTCATACGATGTATATGTGTAGACTGAGGCCAGAGATCATCATAAAATCAACACTCACAGTCTGGCCGCATGTGCTTATTTAAATCATTCACAGTTAATCAGAGTCCGAACATGTGCTTAATTATATTATTGACAAATAGGGATGTCTTTGAGCATTTCGGCCACATTAAAGTCTGCTGTCCGCAGGCATTATGTTTGCTTTCGAGGCAGGCTTAGATAGAGATGCCACATAAATGTGTGGCTGCAGAGTACTTCTAACTGCAGTTTAGACCGTCAGAGACGCTAGAGGTCAAAGAATCATCATCATCATCGCGTTCCAGAAAGGTTCATTTTTTAACAGCAAAAACTTCCATGTGAAAACTTAAACAGTATGGTTTCTTGTATAAACATAAGATCATTTGGATAGGGTTGTATATAATCAACACTTTTGAGAGGTTCTCAAAAGCGCCATGTATTTGTCTTAATACATGCATACATACTTTCATACATACATACATACATACATGCAAACTTACATACATCTGAAACTTACAAGTGTGGGAGTAACGAGTTGTTGCGAGTTGTCTCGAAAGTCAGCAAGCATGTCTCACACAAATTAATACCCTGAATGGTTGACTTACTAACTAAATAACTGACTAATTGATTGATTGATTGATTGACTGATTGACTGAATCGTCGGTTACTTTTCAACTAAGCGTTTCAAAAAATTAAAAAACAATGAAATTATTCAGATCAACTCAGCGTATACTTATGTCAGGTATTGAGAACGCGTATGAATATGTCCAAATTCGATCTCTAAAAGAGAAAGACATCCGAATTCTACCTTAAAAGTAAGCATTACTAAAACAATCTACGCTCGGCAGACGTATTACCATGGCCATAAACTAAATGGTGTCAACCTACATTCGCCATGTCGCTTACTTAACCACATTAATTGGTGTCTGCTGTTAGGGATATTGCTTGCATCGTGTTTTCTCAATATTCTACAAAAGCCTGCTTTCAACGTCGTCTTCAATTCACACCGGATCGTTTCTCTCGAAAGCCTGAGCAACGAATATATCGGCCGAATTCTTCCGCCAATCATCTCCGTCGCTGTAGACGGGTAAAGACCAAATAACACGACGTGGGATACAATTAAGGGCGAGCTTTCGTGTTAGACCAAATAACACGGGGTTGCGTCATCGTCTTCTGCGTCCAATGATCTTCTGATGCTAAATTCATCCAATCAGTCTTCACGGTTGAACTCTTCTGAAGGCATCAGTAACTGATAGTCATTCAAACGTGTTTTGTACGAATGACGCCTACGTGTCAGAAAGTTTGAAGCCCGTTCAAAAAGTAACCTCAACATCAAGCCAAGTGAGAACCTTTCCTCAGGCGTTGCATGCACTGACAATTCGAACTTCGAATTCCTAAAAGCCCTGGAATTCGAATCCCTTTCGATCCATGTTTTTCCATCCCATCGAAAAGTAGACGCGAATATTGCAAACACACCGGATTCAAACTCAACTATTACAGTATCCCTCACTTGTATTATTTTAGTTCCCTGGATATTCCTTAGACATTGTTGAAAGTTTTGATGTTCAAAGATAATTTATATTCTCCACTGAAAAACAACGAGGCCTTATAAGTTATTCAAGGTGAATAAATAGCTGTAGAGTCCCTCCTCAACGCTAGATGACTTAATGAAGTATATGCAGTGGAAGTTGTTTTGTCCTGCGCAATGTGTGGCGGGCTGTTAGACGCAGTTATTTCCTATATTGGTCCGTCTGTCTCATAATCTGCCGTACGAAATAAAACAAAGACTTACTGAGCAAATATCGGACATGCGTATTGTACTGTAACAATAAAAATTACACTACAATAAATTGCTTCATTCCGAATGCATCGTCGTGTACCGTACTACAGACATTTTCATTAAGAGCTAATCCAATTGATTAAATAGGCTTAAAATACAATTTTAATTGTTAACATACAATTCTGTTACAGTAATGCATTTTACTTGTCTTTTCAATTACATTACTCTTCGCAATCATTTTATTCGTCGTCGAAATCGGTTTTATCCAAAACTCTAGTTCAGACATGACCAACACATTGGTCTTATTAATAAAATTACCAATCACTTGATGCACCTTAGATATCGATTCTTTGTCATTCGTTTAAACCTAATCGGTGCACGACCTAATTCATGAAGTCCGATAAAAGATGACGCATACTAAACTGCAGTTGATTATTTCTTGTGGCGACTTCTTCATTTACCTAAGACCAATTCTTGTAGTTGAAGTTATGGGAAATAGCAGAGCCTCTTGTGGAGACTTATGGCGAACAAGTGATGATCTATATAACGTTAGACACATAAACACAACTGGGCTATCACATTAATTACTTATATGTATTCGACCTGCTATATATATAAACACAGATGCAAAAGCAGAGTTGCTGGATGCAGTATTTACTGTTGTATTTGTAGGTAGACACTCTGAAGAATAAATATTCCAACACATTGATCATTGCAACGTACATAGGAAAGGAGTGCAACAGTGCGCATTGCAACAGTTTCATTGTTCTCTATGGCAAAATTTCATATTCCGTAAAACAATTCCCGACAACGTTTTACAAAAATGGTGGTCGGAGAAATTCGAACATGGGGTCAATTCACAAAGTTACACCCGTCACACGTAACAAGAGGCCTATATTTTCGCATGCACAGCTCACTCGTCTTTGTCAAATATCAGAGGAATCTGCGCAGGTAAGGGTTGTAATTTGTCCATTCACTAGTATAGCCCATGTATATATATATATACTTTTATATATATGCTTGAAATCCAGGCGCAATATAAATTGCGTTGAAGTTAATGAAAGACTTAGATTAAGCTTTTGAATGTGTTGGTCACATGCGTCATTGTTAATATCTTGTGCAACATAGAAAATTCTTGTTAACCAACCTAAAGTTACTTCGCTACCCAAGTTTATAAGTTTACGGAGGCCCATGCTCTTATAAAGCTTTCCAAAGATTCAGTATAGCCAGATGGCTGGCAACGTGTTAGGTAAACTGCAACGCTCGCAAGGTCTAGATGACGAGAATAGCCAGGGGTAAAAATCTGACATTTGCCATGGCCTGTCACACTATCTCCAAGTGCTACATAGGCGTCCTATACACATCGGCCCATAAGAATGCATATTTATACTTACGCAGTCGTGTGGTTACTTTGTTCTTTGTCAACAAGTGCCAGAAGATTCAGTTGCCCAAATGAATTATATTACCTTACATATATCGACTAAATTACAAGCTGACGTGTGGTTACTCACGGCACACTGCTGACTTATTTCATCTGTGTCGCCTGATCCTACCTTACATTATATTGTCACAGGCTATAACGCAGAAAGGTCTTTTCACTTATATCACACTTAGAAAATCGTTTTTTGCCTTTGAGACCCTTTAGCATTAACACTTCATCAAGACGTATTACATTTGTGAACGTAAACGTATATCTGGAAACTTCCTCAGCACCACACAAAAGCCGTGTCAGAGACACCAGCTTATACACTGGCGCAGGACGTTTGGAAGTTCGTTCCAAAGAGCTGGCAACACAAAGATTAAGGAACGGTTGCAAAATTTGGGACAGGAGGAGACTGGAGAATGGGATGAAGAAAGGTCTGAGGAAGAGCGATTAGATCTGGGCGGTTGGTTAATGAATAGCTGGCGAATGTAAGAGGGTTTAGAAGTTTGAAGGGCATTATAGGTGAGACGCACAATTTTGTAGTGTATGCACTGAGGAACCTTGAGCGAAAGACGTGATTTGAGGGCTGGGATCATGTTCTGGTGTTTGTGAGTTTTTGTAACTGCACGGTCTAGAGCATTTTGGATTGCTTGTAGACGTTTCATTTGAGATGAGTAGATGTAATACTAGAGTGAGTTGCAGTAGTCCATTGCATTGCATTACTTCATAGATGATGTCACTAACAACAGACGTTTCAGAACTTAGGCTTATTTCTAGGAAATATGTTAAATGTTAAATTTTTCCAATGGTTTTACCTGATTATCTCCTCTTCTTCATCTAGTCGGTAGCATTCAACCTGGAGAATTGTTGAACCGACGTCAGGTAATCGACCCATATGTTTTGCTGTTTTTAGCTGTTGGTAGCTAAAGAAACGGTAGTGATCGGTATACAAGATGACGTCATCGGAGGAGTACGTGTGTACTTTGGACGAGAAGAGTGTAAAGAAGGCTAATGAGGAACTGAATGAAGACCCGAAGAACAGAATGGGAGCAGTGGAAACATTTCGCAAGTGGATACTAGAACAGCCGCACATTAAATGCCCTACAGGTTCGTATGTTGGTTTGTTCTGCTTGTGTGTCTGTGTGTCTCTGTGTCTATCTGTCGGCCTTCCTGTTTGTCCCTGTGTCCGTGTGTAGTCTGCACATTTGGTCGTCAGAACGGGAGAACTGAACCGTCGCCGAAATGTTGGTCTATGTACATGTCTTTCTTTATGTTCCTAGTCTGTCAATCTATTGGGCTATAATCGATGTCTACACGTTTCTGTCTTTGTCTCAGTCAGTACTACTTTATACCTGCCTTTCTTTCTGTCGATGTGCCTGTCTGTGAATCTGTTTTCTTCTCTCTGTTTTTATCTGTTTGAATGCCAGTGTTGGTCTGTTGATATAAAATATTTCTTTTTGTCCTCTCCTCTTTAATCCTGCTTTATACCTCTCGTCTTGTGTCTCCATGTTTCGTTTCAGACACTGCCTTCCTCCTCCTCTTCCTCAGGGTTCGTTACTTCGCTCAGCTTGAGGCCAGGGAACTCCTTGAGAAGTTTCTAGCCAGAAGAACGAAGCTGTCCAAATGGTTCAGAAACCTCGATACGACAGATCCAAAAGTGCTGGCAGTGATAACTGATGGGTATCAAATGAATCAATGAATCATTCAATTATTTACTCACTCACTCACATCATTACCTTTCGTTCGTGTATTCAAATGTGTTCAAATTCGACACCTGAAGAATGACTGTGCATATCTTTAATAAAAAGTGTGACAGACGCCCTTCTGGCGTCTAGTGATGTTTTAGTTATTAGATATTTTTACATCATGAGTTTTAGTTATTATTATTTATAGCTATTTCTACAGTTATACTTGGAAATTGAAATCTTTGGTTTGTAATTACTACAGCCTGATTTTTAGTTAATTTTAGTTAAACTTTTAGAGTGTCTCTTAGAGTGTCTTTAAAACAGATTCGAATTCATCTCAAGAATGGTTTTATTTCTTGGGTTTTCAAAGCACAATTACGTTTTGATGATTATCGTAAGCGTAGCCTTCATATTTCGTGATCGCCCAACGAGCGAAATCGTTGGAAATACTAACAGCTTATTCACAGGCGGTCAGTCAAAACAAAATCAGGGATGCAGGGATGAATAGGATCGGTTGCAAGTCAAGATGGAAGCTAAGTCTTCACACACTAAGAAAATTCCTTCAAGAGATGATTTTTGGAATGGACACAGCCAAACTCTCAATAGCAAAAGGACATGTGATAGAGGCTTACCGTCAAGTGGCCCAACGACTAGCATGATAGGATGACCTCAAGCTTAAGAGACAATTATCCGGTAAATTGTGAATAATAAATTTAGAAAACTGATATGATATGTTCATGGAAGCTCAGATTTTTCATCCAAAAGTCTGTATGAATAAATTAAGGAAGAATTTTGCTTCAAAAGTAGAGCAAGATGCGAGTGATTCAATTCTGCCGCCAATAAACCTCTCCTGTTCCGCGGATCCAATCCTGATTCCTGTTCTCTCCTTATCTATTCTGCAGATCCAATTCGAAACACAACACTCCGTAGCCGTCTGACTGCCTGTCTGCTTAACTCTTGAATCTTGGCCTGGAATCGAACAGTTCTTGCCTATCAATTTTGTCTTGCCTCTCAATAAGCTGGTTCCCGCAGCTTAGCTTTCGTTGTGAGCCATAGAAATCTCGAGTTTACGATTACGATTACGATTACGATTAAAGGGAATTCTCAACACCCTTGGTATGCTACGGTATTACGAGTATACTCCGATTGCCTTAAATCGGTTCATACTGCGTCCCCTAAACGCTCGAAAAATACGCGTCACACATGCGGTGCCTAATCGTAGTGGGCACCTTACCTTACCACTCTTTCCCATTCGCCTACCTTTCCCACATTACCGTAATTCGTCAGTGTAATGCTTCAATTTGTGTTCTAGCAGGACAAAACTCCATATATGAGGCCGCTGGCTGCACGATAACACACTAAGATCGAGGGGCAATGAGTTTGGCTAGAACTATTGTAAGGCCTTCAGTAAGAGTTCTGCTTGCTATGACGATAGAAACACTTTCTAACGAATTTGTAATCCAAATGTCTAATGCATTAAAAGTACCAAACTAAAATGAAACTTCGTTAAAAGTAAAATTATTTCCACTTCTTACTACTTCTTTACAAGTTTAAAATCTGAAACGTTTTCTAAATTGCTGTAACGCGTTCCTTTTACTTGATTACTTCTCAACACTGATTTAAGTTGTTGCTTTGATTTGACTCTTTAGTTCTAGTTTTCATTTCTTAATTGTTACTGTCCGAGTTTTAGTTACAAATGAAGTTATCATTAATGAAAACCTTAAGCTCTCGATAACGATAGGATAGGTTCTCGTCATCGTTAACGGAAATTTCCCTTTTGCAACTTCGAACGTAGGAAGTTAGAGTTGTCGTCAACCAAATAAATAGTTTGATAGAGGTCAGAGATTGCGCCATCTGGAGACTGATACAATTATTATCTTCCAGGTCAATACTAGTTCTTCCGGAAAGAGATGACGAAGGAAGAAAAATCATTATAATGAGACCAGGTAAGATTTACAGCATCAAACAGCGACGGCGACGATTTGAGAGCCACAGACTAATATATTACCTACTATCCATCTGTTTGTTTGTCTATCTATTTATTCATCGATCCGTCCGTCCATTCATCGATCCTTCCATCCATTCATTCATTCTTTATCCATCCATCCATCCATCAAATCGTCCGTCCGTCCATCCATTCATTCGTCCATCCTTCCATCCATCCGTCCATCCGTCCGTCTGTCTATCTATCTATCTATCTATCTATCTATCTATCTATCTATCTATCTATCTATCTATCTATCTATCTATCTATCTATCTATCTATATATCATTTATATTTCTCTGCCTTTCTGTCTATTTGTCTGTCTGTCTCTCTGTCTGTCTGTCTATCCCTCCGAGCGCTGCCCTACATCTTAGATAATTACGAATGTCCTGAAGGTAAGTTCGACACAAGTGAGACGAAGTACACAGTCAACGACGCCTTCCGTGCGCTTGTCTGCGTCTTTGACTACTTGTATCTGATGGACGAGATGACGTGTGTCAATGGAACGGTGACAATTTGTGACTTTTGCGATTTCACGATGAAAGCCCACGCCTATGCTTCACTTGAGGACCGGCGAGACTTCACTCAAACTTGGCAGGTAACAGTTTACCACTTCATGAAATGCGCTATAAAAGCACATAAGTACATGCAGAACTCGTTTTGTCAAGGCATCACACTTGTTTACACGTCTCGATAGAAAATTCTCTGAAGCTCACGTCTTTCTTCGATCTAGGGATCAATCGGCTTCGTGCCAAACACGACCTCAGCAATCCAGCGCCTTTTCAACCTACTGAGTACTCAGTTATCGTTGAATAGGCTCGCTTGGTTTTCCACAGAGGTCGCTCATCCAAATACTAATCCTTCTGAATGTTCCCAATTTTTACAAGGATCAAGAGGTCATAGGCGGGCGAGGCTAAACTGCTACTGAGAGTTTAGATATCACTCATATGTGGGAACTTTTCTCGTGTTCTTGTTTCTTATTTTGTTCGAGACTATAAAATTCGCCTCTAAATTTTAGCAAATTTAAATCGCCTGAAAGTTGAATCATGACCTAAAGTCTGTTTTTGACAATAGTTCAAGAAGTTCTTCCATTTTTCTCGGACAGTGTATTTCAAGAAATTAGTGACAAACTGTCCAGCGATGCTCATGTCATTGTGCGAGCAGTTTGTAATGTAATTCTAAAAAAGTTAATGAAAACCTTAGAAAATTCTTAAGCAGCACATTAAAGTCGCGTCAGTTTATACCCAGGCGCGAAATCAAATTATCTGGTCAGCAACGATGCACTGTCATAAGTCGTAATTCTATGGTGTTGGGAGTGTTAAGCCGGGAAGACAGTACATACAACTGTGGACATTGTTGGTGATGATAATCGTAAGATGATGGAGGGGCAGAAACGGCAAGGATCGCCTGGATACTACGGTTTTCAGTCTTGAATGAAAAGCTGCAGGGGAGACGAGATAGGGGAAATGCGACCTGGGGAAGACTTTTACGAGTTTGTCCCAAAGAGATGATGCCGCACAGATTAATGAACGGTTGCAGAAACTGAGAGAGCAGGACACTCAAGGCCGAGAAAAAGAAATTTATGAGGAAGAAAGAGTAGATGTGGGCGTTTGAATTGTGAGTAGCTGGCGAATGTAAGAGCTTTTAGAAGTTTGAAGGGCATTGCAGGTATGAAGTACAATTTTGCAGTAGATTCGTTGAGGGACCTTGGGCAAATGAAGTGATTTGGGCACTGTGATTATGTGGTAGAATTTTTATGACTGAAAGGACAAGATCATTTTGCTTTGTTCATAGATGTTTTGTTTGAGATGGGTCCATGCTAGAGAAGAGGGAGTTTATTAGTCAAGTTCTGAGCAGCCAAGTCATGTGGCTATTGTGTAGGCAGTTTTATAATCAAGTATGAGGCGAAGTCGGCGGAGGAGGAGAATATGTCTGTAGCAACTGAGAGACAACCGAGTGATGTGGTTGTCACAGATGGGGCTTTTTTTGTCAAAGAAGATTCCGAGATTGTGAACCAGTGAAGAGTAAGGCGCAAGCGAAATGAGATGTCATTATTCTGTTGACGTTTTTCTGTTTGCAAGCTCGGAAAAGCTGCACCAGTTAGTGGACATCCTCACCAGCAAACAGCGATCAGTGCGGGTTGATAAATGTGAACAAAACCAAATGCTGCATTTAAAAGCATATTTTAACTACAGTATTTTGAAGATTTTAAAGCTTTCTTATCCTCATGAACAGCCCAACCTCTGATAACCTGTAAGTGTCAAATGAATGAAAGAACAGGCTAACATGTGCAAGCACTAATGAGGCTGCAGCACGCATAGCTTCAGTCTAGTTATCGTCTTAATGCATCTTCTCTTTGTCTCACAATATAGCAAATGAATAATGACTCCGACTTGAGCCTTAGTGGCGCCTCTAGCGAAGCACTAATATACTTTACAGGGAAGTTATCCAGCACGTATCAAAGCGATGCACATCTACAACGCCGGAACAATGATCGACATCGTGTTAGCTCTCCTCAAATTCTGCATGTCCGAGAAAATGCAGAAACGGGTGAGTCTGTAGGAACTATTTAAGTAGACACTATTTAGAAATCAAGCGTTAAGTAGAGTAAGGTATTAAAATAATAGGTTAAATAGGGTGTGATAGCAAAATAAGCGGTCTTATGTACTAACCGATTCACGGACTATTAGACCGATAGACTGACTGATTATTTGGTCGGATAGATGGATGGTTGGTTGTATGTATGGAGTAGTCAATTAACTGTGTCGATTTTAGTGGATTGGCTGTAATATAATGACTTTAGTGCAGATGACCCAGGCTTGCGTCTAACAAACGCAGATCCTGCATCGAGTCTGATTCATTATGGTGTAGGCTCCATAAGACACTTGCGGCCCACCTGAATAATCTTGACGGATATATGTCGGCAAGGATCATCTGACTTGGGCATTGAAATTCAAGCAGATGGACCATGTGGTATTACCACCCAACAAATTGGCCTGCTACTATTCTCCTTTATTGCGCATTTGGACTCGATCATCAAAACCATTACTATCACTTGGACAAATGCCAAGGTGCTGATCACGGGCCAGTGCATCGCAGTACTTACCAATGTTAAAGTCACTGCTTATAACCTGCTGCTATAAAAATGAATTCTTCCAGGCAAATCAATTGGATTGAATAACATTTCAAGTCTTAGCATATTGTTTAAAGTCATTGTATGTTTGTGCATGTATAGTCATAAGCAATCCAAGGGACACTGTAATTCTGCCCCTGCAATGCCCAGATGTGTGTATCGCTATTTACCCAAAATTCCCGCTTCATTCCTGAAGGCAGAAAGGTAATTGCTCACTTGCGGTTAGATTGAGTGATCATCTTTTCAGCTAAAGAATCACGGCCAGGTGTTGGAAAGTCTCTACAAAGACATTCCTATGAGATGTCTCCCTGTCGAATACCTGCCGGACGATTACAAAGGACCAAACGCTGGCACCGAAAAGCAGATAATCGGTAAATTATGACAACAATCAGAGTAGCAACAAAACAATAACAACAGGAACAATTAGCAATATGTGACACCGTCGTCTACTAAAAGCTAGTCTTCAGCATATCTAGCTATACTATTACTCTTTTAGTATGCTAGTCCTCTGTGTACTAACTTTTTGGTTATCGACTGGACTGTGGCTTGGTTTCAGTGTGCCATCGGTTGATGCCTTGTAGGTTTCATATTGGCGCTATAGAAGTTACTGATTGTTATTCGTCGTTGTCATCATCGACATCATTATGTTGTTGAACATAGTCATCATAACGATGCAACTGTCGTCTGCTTAGTAGATCATGCTGAGCATGTAGCATTTCTGTCTTGTAGAGAACATGAAACGAGAACTGACGAAACCGGAAGTGCGAGATCGAATCAAACATCTGAGCAACGAGAAGTTTGGAATCGACGAATCCCGTCGACCAAAGGAAGACGTTCCACAGGCCTCCTTCCGCAAACTAAACATCGACTAGGGGCCATATAAGACACCATGCTAAATTTGCTTATAACAATAAGAATTCTCTGCATAACCGACTTGTTAGTCTATTAACAGAATGCAATAAATGTGGCTTTAACCACGAAAGAAAGACAAAACCCGCAGTCTGACTTTACAACTATACTACAAATATAGACAATATCCATACACAACAATTTTGGCCAATAATAATTCTTTCTGGGATTATACGTATAGTCCACGCGAATTCAGGGCATATTAACTTTGGTTGATTCAGGCATTACGGCTGTCCACCTGCGCTCTTTCTCCCGGTACATCTGCACACCCGATGACGATGATGTTTCCTCTATCTTTCAGCCCAACCCAGCCAACGGTCCTCATGGCAAACCGTCGCCCCACGCCGACATTATACACGCCCCTCCGGTCAACGGCATGAACATCGTTTCGGCCGATTAATCCAGATTCATCCAACCATTGGGAGACGCTTAAATTGGGACATATCCCTCCTGTGCGAAGACCTTATGAATATTCATTACTGACAACGTTACTATCAACTTTACTGACAACGTTAGTATCAACTTTACTGACAACGTTAGTAAACATTCCTCTTTCACAGATCCTATCCTGACACCCCTTCTTCCTCTTATCTCTCTCTACTCTCCAACACCAAACACCCCCCGTAGCTGCCACGCTGTCTCTCCGTCTGACTTTCGGATCTTGATATGGAACCGGACCCTTTTGCCTACCGATTTTGTTTTGACTGAGATCCTGCGAATAAGCTGGTCCACGCGCCGAGGCTTTCGTTGGGCGCTGTAGAAATCTCGGAATTACGATTACGATTACAATTACGATGTCAGCATAACGGGTTCTAACAAATTTTCCACAATCTGGATATTCTTATTTATGTTGTAAATACAGTATATCGATTTAGTGATTGTAGTGTAATATGCCGAAATTAAGTCGCTAATTTTGAGCACCGCTCGCCACCAAGAACAGAAAGATCTGCAGTCAGCTACGCTCCTCAGTCGACATGGACTGCCGCTACAAGGATAATGTTTTCAGTACAATGATCACACTCATAGCGGTTTATATATATACATACATATGTAGTTCTGGCCTATATTGTTTCGATTTGAATATACGTCGGTCTTTTGTGATTCGGTGTTCTAAACCCACTTTTAGAACCCTGATAGGCCCACATACGCCTTCTTAATCGAGTTCTGTTGTGGACAGCGACATTAACGCATATTATAAATTCTGACGTCCAGAGCCGAGACGCACTCTTAGGAGAAATTTCTGGTGTAATCAGATACTAATGTGTCAAGAAAGCACAGCTTAGGAGAAATTTCTGGTGTAATCAGATACTAATGTGTCAAGAAAGCACAGCTATACTGTCAGGCTCATACGATGTATATGTGTAGACTGAGGCCAGAGATCATCATAAAATCAACACTCACAGTCTGGCCGCATGTGCTTATTTAAATCATTCACAGTTAATCAGAGTCCGAACATGTGCTTAATTATATTATTGACAAATAGGGATGTCTTTGAGCATTTCGGCCACATTAAAGTCTGCTGTCCGCAGGCATTATGTTTGCTTTCGAGGCAGGCTTAGATAGAGATGCCACATAAATGTGTGGCTGCAGAGTACTTCTAACTGCAGTTTAGACCGTCAGAGACGCTAGAGGTCAAAGAATCATCATCATCATCGCGTTCCAGAAAGGTTCATTTTTTAACAGCAAAAACTTCCATGTGAAAACTTAAACAGTATGGTTTCTTGTATAAACATAAGATCATTTGGATAGGGTTGTATATAATCAACACTTTTGAGAGGTTCTCAAAAGCGCCATGTATTTGTCTTAATACATGCATACATACTTTCATACATACATACATACATACATGCAAACTTACATACATCTGAAACTTACAAGTGTGGGAGTAACGAGTTGTTGCGAGTTGTCTCGAAAGTCAGCAAGCATGTCTCACACAAATTAATACCCTGAATGGTTGACTTACTAACTAAATAACTGACTAATTGATTGATTGATTGATTGACTGATTGACTGAATCGTCGGTTACTTTTCAACTAAGCGTTTCAAAAAATTAAAAAACAATGAAATTATTCAGATCAACTCAGCGTATACTTATGTCAGGTATTGAGAACGCGTATGAATATGTCCAAATTCGATCTCTAAAAGAGAAAGACATCCGAATTCTACCTTAAAAGTAAGCATTACTAAAACAATCTACGCTCGGCAGACGTATTACCATGGCCATAAACTAAATGGTGTCAACCTACATTCGCCATGTCGCTTACTTAACCACATTAATTGGTGTCTGCTGTTAGGGATATTGCTTGCATCGTGTTTTCTCAATATTCTACAAAAGCCTGCTTTCAACGTCGTCTTCAATTCACACCGGATCGTTTCTCTCGAAAGCCTGAGCAACGAATATATCGGCCGAATTCTTCCGCCAATCATCTCCGTCGCTGTAGACGGGTAAAGACCAAATAACACGACGTGGGATACAATTAAGGGCGAGCTTTCGTGTTAGACCAAATAACACGGGGTTGCGTCATCGTCTTCTGCGTCCAATGATCTTCTGATGCTAAATTCATCCAATCAGTCTTCACGGTTGAACTCTTCTGAAGGCATCAGTAACTGATAGTCATTCAAGCATGTTTTGTGCGAAAGACTCCGACGTGTCAGAAAGTTTGAAGCCCGTTCAAAAAGTAACCTCAACATCAAGCCAAGTGAGGTGCATGAACTGACAATTCGAACTTCGAATTCCTAAAATGCCCTGGGATTCGAATCCCTCTCGATCCATGTTCTTCCGTCCCATCGAAAAGTAAAAGCGAATATTGCAAACACACCGGATTCAAACTCAACTATTATAGTATCCCTCACTTGTATTATTTTAGTTCTCTGGATATTCCTTAAACATTGTTGAAAGTTTTGATGTTCAAAGATAATTTATATTCTCCACTGAAAAACAACGAGGCCTTATAAGTTATTCAAGGTGAATAAATAGCTGTAGAGTCCCTCCTCAACGCTAGATGACTTAATGAAGTATATGCAGTGGAAGTTGTTTTGTCCTGCGCAATGTGTGGCGGGCTGTTAGACGCAGTTATTTCCTATATTGGTCTCTCTGTCTCATAATCTGCCGTACGAAATAAAACAGGGACTTACTGAGCAAATATCGGACATGCGTATTGTACTGTTACGATAAAAATTACACTACAATAAATTGCTTCATTCCGTATGCATCGTCGTGTACCGAACTACAGACATTTTCATTAAGAGCTAACCCAATTGATTAAATAGGCTTAAAATACAAGTTTAATTGTTAACATACAATTCTGTTACAGCAATGCATTTTACTTGTCTTTTCAATTACATCACTCTTCGCAATCATTTTATTCGTCGTCGAAATCGGTTTTATCCAAAACTCTAGTTCAGACATGACCAACACATTGGTCTTATTAATAAAATTACCAATCACTTGATCCACCTTTGATATCGATTCTTTGTCATTCGTTTAATCTTAATCGGTGCACGACCTAATTCATGAAGTCCGATAAAAGATGACGCATACTAAACTGCAGTTGATTATTTCTTGTGGCGACTTCTTCATTTACCTAAGACCAATTCTTGTAGTTGAAGTTATGGGAAATAGCAGAGCCTCTTGTGGAGACTTATGGCGAACAAGTGATGATCTATATAGCGTTAGGCACATAAAAACAGCCGGGCTATCACATTAATTACTTACATGTATTCGACCTGCTATATAAACCAACACATGCGATAGCAGAGTTGCTTGATGCAGCATAAGCTTTTATGTTTGTAGGTTCACACCCTAAAGAAACAAATATTTCAACATACCGAGGAATTGCAATGTACATTAGCAAGGATTGCACAAGTGCGCATTGCAACAGTTTCATTGTTCTCCATGGCAAAATTTCATCTTCCAAAAAAAAAAAACAATTCCCGACAACGTTTTACAAAAATGGTGATCGGAGAAATTCGAACATGGGGTCAATTCACAAAGTTACACCCGTCACACGTAACAAGAGGCCTATATTTTCGCATGCACAGCTCACCCGTCTTTGTCAAATATCAGAAGAATCTGCGCAGGTAAGGGTTGTAATTTGTCCATTCACTAGTATAGCCCATGTATATATATACTTTTATATATATGCTTGAAATCCAGGCGCAATATAAATTGCGTTGAAGTTAATGAAAGACTTAGATTAAGCTTTTGAATGTATTGGTCACATGCGTCATTGTTAATATCTTGTGCAACATAGAAAATGCTTGTTAACCAACCTAAAGTTACTTTGTTACCTAAGTTTATAAGTTTACGGAGGCCCATGCTCCTTATAAAGCTTTCCAAAGATTCAGTATAGCCAGATGGCTGGCAACGTGTTAGGTAAACTGCAACGCTCGCATGGTCTAGATGACGAGAATAGCCAGGGGTAAAAATCTGACATTTGCCATGGCCTGTCACACTATCTCCAAGTGCTACATAGGCGTCCTATACACATCGGCCCATAAGAATGCATATTTATACTTACGCAGACGTGTGGTTACTTTGTTCTTTGTCAACAAGTGCCAGAAGATTCAGTTGCCCAACTGAATTATATTACCTTACATATATCGACTAAATTACAAGCTGACGTGTGGTTACTCACGGCACACTGCTGACTTATTTCATCTGTGTCGCCTGATCCTACCTTACATTATATTGTCACAGGCTATAACGCAGAAAGGTCTTTTCACTTATATCACACTTAGAAAATCGTTTTTTGCCTTTGAGACCCTTTAGCATTAACACTTCATCAAGACGTATTACATTTGTGAACGTAAACGTATATCTGGAAACTTCCTCAGCACCACACAAAAGCCGTTTCAGAGACACCAGCCTATACACTGGCGCAGGACGTTTGGAAGTTCGTTCCAAAGAGCTGGCAACACAAAGATTAAGGAACGGTTGCAAAATTTGGGACAGGAGGAGACTGGAGAATGGGATGAAGAAAGGTCTGAGGAAGAGCGATTAGATCTGGGCGGTTGGTTAATGAATAGCTGGCGAATGTAAGAGGGTTTAGAAGTTTGAAGGGCATTATAGGTGAGACGCACAATTTTGTAGCGTATGCACTGAGGGACCTTGAGCGAAAGACGTGATTTGAGGTCTGGGATCATGTTCTGGTGTTTGAGAGTTTTTGTAACTGCACGGTCTAGAGCATTTTGGATTGCTTGTAGGCGTTTCATTTGAGATGAGTAGATGTAATACTAGAGAGAGTTGCAGTAGTCCATTGCATTGCATTACTTCATAGATGATGTCACTTACAACACACGTTTCAGAACTTAGGCTTATTTCTAGCAAATATGTTAAATGTTAAATTTTTCCAATGCTTTTACCTGATTATCTCCTCTTCTTCACCTAGTCGGTAGTATTCAACCTGGAGAATTGTTGAACCGACGTCAGGTAATCGACCCATATGTTTCGCTGTTTTTAGCTGTTGGTAGCTAAAGAAACGATAGTGATCGGTATACAAGATGACGTCATCGGAGGAGTACGTGTGTACTTTGGACGAGAAGAGTGTAAAGAAGGCTAATGAGGAACTGAATGAAGACCCGAAGAACAGAATGGGAGCAGTGGAAACTTTTCGCAAGTGGATACTAGAACAGCCGCACATTAAATGCCCTACAGGTTCGTATGTTGGTTTGTTCTGCTTGTGTGTCTGTGTGTCTGTGTGTCTATCTGTCGGCCTTCCTGTTTGTCCCTGTGTCCGTGTGTAGTCTGCACATTTGGTCGTCAGAACAGGAGAACTGAACTGTCGCCGAAATGTTGGTCTATGTACATGTCTTTCTTTATGTTCCTAGTCTGTCAATCTATTGGGCTATAATCGATGTCTACACGTTTCTGTCTTTGTCTCAGTCAGTACTACTTTATACCTGCCTTTCTTTCTGTCGATGTGTGTGTCTGTGAATCTGTTTTCTTCTCTCTGTTTTTATCTGTTTGAATGCCAGTGTTGGTCTGTTGACTTAGAATATTTCTTTTTATCTGCCTGTCTCTCTTATACCTCTCCTCTTTAATCCTGCTTTATACCTCTCGTCTTGTGTATCCATGTGTCTTTCTTTCAGACACTGCCTTCCTCCTCCTCTTCCTCAGGGTTCGCTATTTCGCTCAGCTTGAGGCCAGGGAACTCCTTGAGAAGTTTCTAGCCAGAAGAACGAAGCTGTCCAAATGGTTCAGAAACCTCGATACGACAGATCCAAAAGTGCTGGCAGTGATAACTGATGGGTATGAAATGAAATAATGCGTCATTCAGTTACTTATTCACTGAGTCTCGTTCACTCACAGTGTTACCCTTCGTTCGTGTATTCAAATGAGTTCAAATTCCTCATCTTCGCACGTCTTTAATAAATGGGCCAGACGCCCTCTTGGCGTCTAATGATGTTTCAGTCTTAGTTATTAGATTTTGTACATTAGGAGTTTCATTTATAATTAGTTATCGCTATTTCTGCAGTTTAATTTTTTAAATAAAAACTAATGTTTTGACTTGTGATTATTACAGCCTGACTTTAAGTTAATTTTAGTTAAATTGTTAGAGTGTTTCTTAGAGTGTCTTTAAAACAGCTTCAAATTAATCTATAAAATGGTTAAGTTCAAGGTTTCTCAAGGTACAATTTCGTTTTGATGATTATTGTAAACTTCATATTTCGTAATCGCCAAAAGAGCGAAATCGTGGGAACTACCTATAGTTTATTCACAGGCACTAAAGCAAAACAAAACAAAATCGGTGATAGGGGGTTGATCAGGGTCGGTTCCAAGTCAAGATTCAAGAAAAAAGTATCCTTACATTGAAGATATTCTTTCAAAGGATAATTTTAGAAATGACGCAGCCAAAATCTCACTAGCGAATAAAGACATGTGATTGAGGCTTACAACCAATTGTTCCAACGTCTAGACCCGTAGGATTCTTTAAAGCGAATTTGATATATTTCTGGTAAATTGGGAGTAATAATACTGATATACTTTGACCCTGAAAGCTCATGATTTTCACACATAAGTCTGCATAGCTAAATTGAGGAAGCATTTGCATCACGTTGAGTCGAAATGCGGATGATTCGTTTTTGCCGTCCGAAAAGCGAATTACTGAAGGCATCTGTTATACTACATTATCAAGAGTATACTCTGGGTGGCTTAGATCGGCTCATCCCGCATTCCTAAACGCTAGAAAAACACTCGGAGTATATGCGGTGCCTATTGGTAGTGGACACCTTAAATTAACACTCCTCTCCATTTGGCTGCCTTTTCCACATTACGTAATTCGTCAGTGTAATGGTACAATTTTTGCTTTAACACGACAAAACTCAATATTTGAGGCCGCCGGATGCACGATAAGACATTAAAGTCAAAGGGCAATGCGTTTGACTAGAATTACTGTTCGGCCTTCTTTAATAATGCGACTTGCAATGACCATAGAAATACTTTCTAACGAATTTGTAATCCAAATATGTAACGCATTAAAGGTACCCAAATATAGTTGAACTTCGTTGAAAGAAAAATATTTCCACTGTTTAATACGTCTTTACAAGGAAAGTACTAAAACGTTTCTTAGGCACAGTAACGCGTTACATATACTTGGTTACTACTCAACACTGATTAAAATTATAGCTGTTCCTTGCCTTTTGAGTTCTAGTTTTCATTTCTTTATTGTTATTGTCCGAGTTTTAGTTACAAAAAAAGTTATCATTAATGAAAACCTTAAGCTTTCGTAAACGATAGGATACGTTATCGTTAACGGAAATCTCCCTTTTACAGACGTCGAGCTTAGGAGGTTAGAGATGTCGTCTTGCAACCAGATAATTTTATAGAGGGCAGAGATTGAGCTGTCTGGCGACTAATGCATTCATTTACTTGCAGGTCAATACTAGTTCTTCCGGAAAGAGATGACGAAGGAAGAATAATCTTTATAATACGACTTGGTGAGATTTACAGCATCAAACAGCGACGGCGACGATTTGACAGTCACATACTTTTATATTTATCTATGCATCTTTTTATTTGTCTATCTATCTATCCGTCCATCCGTTCATCCATCCATATGTCCATGCATATATAGATTTTAAATAATTAAATCTATAAATCTATCTATCTATCTATCCATCCATCCATCCATCTATCCATCTATCCATCCATCCATCCATCCATCCATCCATCCATCCGTCCATCCGTCCATCCGTCCATCCGTCCATCCGTCCATCTATCTATCTATCTATCTATCCATCTATCCATCTATCTACCTATCTACCTATCTCTCTCTCTCTCTATCTCTCTATCTATCTATCTATCTATATATATATATATATATGTATATATATATATATATCAATATACTGTATCTATCTATGTGTCCGAGTGTTTGCCTGCATCTTGGAAAATTACGAATGTCGCTGAAGGTAAGTTGGACACAAGTGAGAAGAACTACACAGTCAACGATGCCTTCCGTGCGTTTGCCTGCGTCTTTGACTATTTGTATCTGATGGACGAGATGACGTGTGTCAATGGATCGGTGACAATCGCTGACTTTGGCGATTACTCAGTGAAAGCCCACACCTAAGCGTCACTCGAGCAACGGCGAGATTTCACTCAAACTTGGCAGGTAACAGTTCTGCGACTTCACAAAATGCGCTGTAGAAGCACATAAGTGCACGCAGACCTCGTACGGATAAAGGCATCACAGTTGTTTACACATCTCGATAGAAAAACCCTCAGAAGCTCACGTCTTTCTTCGATCTAACGATCATTCGGCTTCGTACTAAACATGACCACAGCAAAACAACGCCTTTTCAACCTACTGCCATTCACACTCAGTTAACGTTGAATAGGCTCGCGTGGTTTTCCACAGAGATCACTCATCCAAATACCAATCCTTCTGAATGTTCCCAATTTTTACAAGGATCAAGACGTCATGGGCGGACGGGGCTAAACTGCTAATGAGAGGTCAGATATCATTCATATGTGTGGATCTTTTCTCGTGTTCTTGTTGTCGATCTCATTTTATTCGAGTCAGTAAAATTCGTCTCTAAATTTAAACAAATTTAAATCGCCTGAAAATGAACGTTGTGGCCTAAAGTCTGTTTTTGACAATTGTTCAAGAAGTGCTTCAAATTTTGACGGACAGTGTATCTCAAGACATGAGTGAAAAACTGTCCAGCGATGCTCATGTCATTGGGCGAGCAATTTTTAATGTAACTGTAAAAATGAAATGTTAATGAAAATCTCAGAAAATTCTTGAGAAGCACCCAAAAGCCGCGTCAATTTTTGTTCCCTGGCGCTACATCAAATTGTTTGGTCAGTTTGGTGCCTTGTCATAATCATATGGGGTTAGGAGGGTCAAACCGGGAAGCCAGCATCATTCTACTGTGGACATTGTTGATGATGGTCATCATAAGATAGAAAGGGGCAGAAGCATGAATAATAGCCTGAATTCTTCGGCTTTCAGTCTTGAATGAAAAGCTGCAGGGAGACTAGATAGGGGAACTGCGAACTGGGGAGGACTTTTTGGAGTTCGTTCCAAAGAGATGATGCTGGTAAAGTGCAAGGCGCCAGCGTGATGTGTTGACATTGTTCTGTTGACATTATTCGGTTTTGCAACCTCGAAAAAAGCTGCGGGACAGTGCATATCTTGAACGGGCAAGCAGCAACCAGGGTCCATTGATAAATGTGGATAAAATCAATGCTGCATTTCAAAAACATATCTGAACTACAGTATTCTGCAGATTTTAAAAACTTTCTTATCATCATGAACTGCCCAACCTCTGATAACCTGTAAGTGTCATTGATTGAAAGAACAGGCTAACATGTGCAAGCACTGATGAGGCTGCAGCACGCATAGCTTCAGTCTAATTATCGTCTTAATGCATCTTCCTCTTTGTCTCACAATGGCAAATTAATAATGACTCCGACTTGAGCCCTAGTGGCGCCTCTAGCGAAGCACTAATATACTTTACAGGGAAGTTATCCAGCACGTATCAAAGCGATGCACATCTACAACGCCGGAACAACGATCGACATCGTGTTAGCTCTCCTCAAATTCTGCATGACCGAGAAAATGCAGAAGCGAGTGAGTCTGTTGGAACATTTTAAGTGGACACGATTTATAAATCAAGCGCTTAGTTGAGTAAGGTATTAAAATAAGCGTTTTCTTATGTAATAACCGATTCACGGACTATTAGACCGATAGACTGACTGATTGTTTGGTCGGATAGATGGATGGTTGGTTTTATGTATGGAGTAGTTAATTAACTGTGTGGATATGTTCACTAGGTTGAGCGAGTGAGCAAGTATTGAACTTTATCTTCTTTTCCGATTTTAGTGGAATGGCTGTAATATATTGACTCTTTAGTGCAGATGACCCAGGCTCACGTTTGACGAACACAGATCCTGCACTGGGCCTGATTCATTAATGTTTAGGCCCCATAAGACACTGACGGCCCACTTGAGTAACCTTGAGACATTAATGTCGGCAGGGATCATCTAACAACGGGCATTATACTTGAAATTCTGCGTCTTTTTCAATCATCAATTGGCTACCCTCAAACTGTATGTAGGGCCTATACCAAAAACGAGCACGATCAAGACCATACGATTGCTATGGCAAAAATTGTGCATTTACATTTACATCACGAAGCTTTGGTTGTGCCAGTTCTGACGGTTGTTGCACGCTCTCCTACTCAATATCGGACATTACCTAAAGTCGCGATCGACTATAGTTAACCAAATTTTCAACGGGATTTTAACATTCGGCAACCAACAGATATGAATGAAGCGAAAAGGTATGATATCGGCAAATGTAAGCTACTTCCGTTTCTACCGCGTCGGGCTACTATCCCCGGGCTATATGAGTAAGGAAGCAAGTAGTTTTCAATGACACAAGTGAACGTTGAAAGTGACCAGTGAGGCTGACACGTGTCGATCGGAATTTGGGTGGCGGATCTCCTCCTGTTTCACGTGACAGGTATCTTCTTTTAGGTCGCGGATCTTATAGGTCAGATGGCGGATGTCAGAGCAGAGGTGCCGGATGTCAGATCCGCCCGTATCCGACTGAATTTGCGCACTGCCAAATGAAGCTTAATGTACACTTTATTAAAAGATGTAACGATTTATAGGGTGAAAATGTCAATGACAATTACTCAAGAAGAAGAAGAATTAATCTTTTCCTTACATTTCTGACAAAAGCTAACATTAAATTTCTTGAACACCTGTATTTCTGAAACAATATGATTTTTGTTTATATGTGCTAAAATAAGATATCAGGCAACGACTTCACTAAACAAAACACCTGTCTGGTGTTCATTTTCTTCTAGTATTTGCTACATTAATCAGATCGATTTGATCTCTCAGTGTGCTCCTTTTTGCGGATTAGGACTTGGCCATCAAGGCCATTACTAAAACTTGGACAAGTCAAAAGGTTCTGAACACGGAACCAGTACATCGCAGTACTTACCAATGTTTAGGTTACTGCGTAAATTATTCAGCTACACGGATGAATTCTAATAGGCAAATCTAATGGCTTGAATAACATTTCCAGTCTTCGAATATTGTTTAAAGTCATTGTATGGCTGAGCATGTATAGTCATATCCAATCCAAGGGCCACTGTAATTCTGTCCCTGCAATGCCTAGATGTATATATGCTATTCACCCAAAACATAACATTCCTGCTTGATTCCTGAAGGCTGAAAGGTAATTGCTCACTTGCGGTTTGAATGAGTGGTTTCATCTACATATAATATACTACTGCTACCTCGTCTTTTCAGATAAAGAATCACGGTCAAGTGATGGAAAGTCTGTACAAAGATATTCCTATGAGATGTCTCCCTGTCGAATACCTGCCGGACGATTACACAGGACCAAACGCTGGCACCGAAAAACAGATAATCGGTAAATTATGACAACAATCAGAGTAACAACAAAACATAACAACAGGAACAATTAGCAATATGTGACAACGTCATCGTCTAATAACAACAAGTCTTCAGTATATCTAGGCATACTATTACTGTTTGAAAATGATAGTCTGTGCACTAAACTTTTTGGGTATCGACTGGACTATTGCTTGGTTTTGGTACGCCTTCCGTTGATGCCTACATACATTAGACACAGGCACTATAGGAGTTACTGATTATTATTCGTCGTTTTTTCATCATCAGCATCATCATCTTTCTGAGCAGAATCATCATAACGATGCAAACTGACGTCTGCTTGGTAGATCATCTTGTGCATATAATATTTCTGTCTTGCAGAGAACATGAAACGAGAACTGACGAAACCGGAAGTGCGAGATCGAATCAAATATTTGAGCAACGAGAAGTTTGGAATCGACGAATCCCGTCGACCAAAGGAAGACGTTCCACAGGCCTCCTTCCGCAAACTAAACATCGACTAGGCGCCATATAAGACACCATTCTAAATTTGCTTATAACAATAAGAATTCTCTGCATAACGGACTTTTATGTCTATTAACAGAATGCTATAAATATGGCTGTAACCATGAAAGACAAAATCCGCATTCTGACTTTACAATTTGACTAGGGATATAGACATTATGCATGCACAACAATTTTGGCCAGTAATAATTCTGTAAGATGGTTAATCGGGCGACTCCGATTGATTCTCTTGGGGACACTAACTATATAGCCTATACGAGACGTTCAGATTAAATATATAAAATCATAGTTTAATGATCGATGAACTTACATTTCATACATACAAGATTGGCGTCGTACAGCATCGACATAGTTTCATTTAATCTAATCTAACTCCTAAACAGAATATGTTTAACTAGGATATACATAACCTTGTGTTTTGTCTTCGTCCGTTCGTTCTGTCCTTCCTCCATCTCCGGCTGTCATGGTCGACCAACCTTCCCGTCCGACCGCGAGTTTCTTTCTGACTGCTTCCGCCCACTGCGCAGCTAATTTCTATCCTCAGTCTCTCTGCTAACCTGCTGACCAGACTACGGCTCCTACGTGGACTTTGCCTGACCGTCTCATCCCGAATTAGGATACTTCTTCCATTTCTGCCTCTGACTGGCTGTGGATAGCAGATCTGCAGAGCTGGCTGAGAGTTGTGCTCAGAGGTATTTCTTTGTTGTATCGGAATTCTCTACTTGCCTCTGGCTTATCTCTTTGACTAAGCTGCACTCTACCTGCATTCCAGTGGCTATCCTGCATTGCTCAAATAATAGCCTTTCCATGCAGTGCAACCTGTGTAACTTGTATGTCGCCCCACGTCGCCCCGATACACGCCCCTCCAGTCAACGGCATGAACCTCGTTTCGGGCGGCCACTCAAGATTTATCCAACAATTGGGAGACGGATTAATTGGGACATCCCTCCTCTACGAAGACCTTATGAATATTCATTACTGACAAAGTTATTATCAGCATAAAGGGTTCTTGCAAATTTTCTACAATCTGAATATATAGTATATAATAAATATATCGATTTAGTGACTGTAGTGGAATCTGCCGAAATTAAGTCGCTAATTCTCAGCACCGCTCGCCTCCAAGAACAGAAAGATCTGCAGTCGGCTATGCTCCTCGGTCGACATACATGTATACCGCTTGTGGAAGGATCGCCTTTTCAGTGCAGTGATCATATTCATCGCATTTATAATAGTTCTGACCAATATTGTGTTGATTTGAAGACACGTCGGTCTTTTGTTTCTCGGTGTTCTAAACCCACTTTTAGAACACTGACGCCTTCTTAATCGAGTTCTATTGTGGATAGCAATATTGTTGTGACATCTTAAATTCTGACGTCCAGAGCCTAGACGCACTCTTAAGGGAAACTTCTGGTAACATCAGATACTACAGTGGACAGAAAGCACAGCTATACTGTCAGGCTCATATAATGTTTATGAGGCCTATAAATTAAAGCCAGAGATCATCATTGAATCAACACTCACAGTCTGGCTGCATGTGTTTATTTAAATTATTCACAGTTAATCACAGTCGGAACAAGTGCTTAATTATATTATTGACAGAAAAGGATGTCTTCGAGCATTCCGGCCACATTAAAGCCTGCCATCAGCGGGCAGTATCTTTGCTTTGGAGGCAGTTATAGATAGAGACGTTACATAAATGTTTGGATGCACAGTACTTTTAACAGTAGCTTAGACTGTCAGAGATTTTAGGGGTCGAAAAATCATCATCACATTCTAGAAGGGCACAATTTTTTACCAGTAAAAACTTTCATGTGAAAACTGAAACATTTTGAGTTATGGTTTCTTGTATAAAAATAAATCAGTGGGATTGGGTGCATATTATAATAATCGCCTTTGTGAGGTTCTCAAAATGCCCAGTATAAGTGTCTTAATACATGCATACATACATTCATACATACATATACACATACATGCATACATGCATACATATATGCAAAGATAAATACATACTTTTTGTACATCTTGAATTATGGAATATAACGAGTTGCTGCGAGTAATCTCGTAAGTCAGCAGGCATGTCTCAAACAAATTTATTCTCTGAATGGCTGACTGACTGACTCACAGACTGACTGAGTGACTGACTAACTGATTGACTAGTTGAGTGACTGACTGAATGATTGTCTGTCTGAGTCAGTGACTGACTGCCTGACAAACTGCTTGGTTAATAAATTGATTGACTGATTGATCATTTAACTGAATTGACGCCTGAACTCCGTCAGTCATCATTAGTTAATAGTCAGTCATTCAGCATGTTTTTACAATTGACTTCAACGTTCAGAAAAGGTTGAACCCCATTCAAAATGTAACCAACCTCGACATCAAATCAATTGAGAACCTTTCCGTCAACATCTGTTCATACTAATGGTGAAGAAAAACAAACAAAAAAATCCAAAAGTGGTCTACACAGAATGCAAATATCAAAATGTTATAGATTCAGTCACTGATGTTATTTTTCCTCCACGTAAAATTCCTCAACAGTCTTGAAAGTTTTGATGTTGACGGATACTTTTTGTCCGCAGCGGAAGTTGTGGCGTCGTGCACTATCGGTTGTGGCCTGATAGATGCAGTTATTACCTTTATTGGTGTATATGTCGCATACTTTGCAGTACAGCTAACTATTGCGGCGACTTCTAGATCTAGCTAAACTTTATTCTTGTAGATAATGTTATGGGAAATAGTAGCGGGCTATTTGCGGAGACCTATATCGAATAAATGATGATCTATATAGAGTTAGACATAAAAAACAACCGAGCTATCACATTAAGTACTTATATGTAATCGACCTGCCATATATAACAACACAGATGCCATAGTAGAGTTGCTGGATGCAGTATTTACTGTTATATTTGTAGGTATGCACCCTGAAGAAACAAATATTCCAACAAACTGAGCATTGCAAAGTACATTAGCAAGGAGTGCACCAGCGCGCAGCGCAAAAGTAATTCGTCTGAAATTTGATCTACCATAGACCAATTCCTGACAATGTTTATAATTATAATTGGTGCAAGGAGAATTCGCTCAGGGGTCAATTTATAAAGTTACACCCGCCACATGTCACACGTGGCCCACAGTATATTCTCGACTGCGAAGATTAGTAGCCGTATTCCAATATCAGAGGCGTTTCCCAGGAAAGGCTTGGATTTTGTTCAATCTTTAATATAGTCCCCTGTAGCACTATGTAATTGCTTTAAGTAATAGAAAAACTTAGATTAAGTTATTACATGTATTGGCCTCATGCGCCGTTGTTAATATCTTGTGCAATTTAGGACATTCTTGTTAAACAACCTTAAGTTACTTTGTCACCTACGTATAATTTTACGCAGGCGCAGGTCTGTTATAGGGCATTCCAAAGATTCGGTATAGCCAGATGGATGGCAACCTGTTGTACAAACGGCAACGCCCCTGAAAGAGACAAGCCATAGATGATGGGTATAGAAAGGGCCAAAAATTTGAAAATGGCACTGGCCTATCGCAACTGTATACAAGTGTTACATAGGCCTCCTATGCACATTTGCATATACGAATGCCTCCTTACTTTCATATCCATTTAGTTTCTTTTTGAAATCAAAGAATAATAGAAGATTCAGTTGTCCGAATTAATTCTATTACCTTACATTAATTTTATAGACTCACTGACATGCTTACGCACACAGTTATTCAGAACAAAGTGCTGACATATTTCACCTGTGACATCTGATCTAATATAACATTACATTGTCATAGGCTATCATGAAAATAGGTCAAAATGGCGTTTATTTATTACAGCACTCTCTGTGTTAAACCCCTGAAGCATTTTAGTAGTCTATTCAGCTTTCTTCACCCTTAAGCAATCGTTCTAACCTACAAGACGCTTTGGCAATAAGATTTCACCACGACGCGTTACATTTGTAAATGAAAATGCATATATGCAAAAATCAAATGAAGCCGCAGGAGCCATGTTGTTTGGTCAGTTTCGGTGCCACGTCAGAATCCGGGAGACAGCTACTGTGGAAATTGTTGGTGTCGGTGCTAATGAGATGATGCAGAAGGAGAAACAGGATAGGATAGCTTGAGAGAGTCGATTTCAGTCTTGAATGAAAAGCTGCAGGAGAGTGGGGAGAGCAGAGTAGTGCTCTCAATGACAGACGATATAGGGGATGCACGGACTATACATGACTTTCGGGAGTTCATTCCAAAGTGCTGGCGTCACGTAGTTTAAGGACGTTTACAGAATTTGGGACAGGAGACTGGAGACCGAGATATAGAAAGGTATGAGATAAGGTGGGAGATCTGAGCAGATCGGTAGTGAGCAACTGAGGATTTAGATGGTAAGGGAGCTGAAAAGTTCATGGGCATCATCGGGAAGAGGTACAAATTTGTCCCGGATGCTCTGAAGGATCTTAACTCAATGAAGTGATTTTGGGCACTGGGATTATGTAGTGATCTGTGGGAGATTTGGTAACTGAACAGGAAAAAGCATTCTTGGTTGGTTATAGCTGCTTTATTTGAGATGAGTCGTTGTTATAGAAGAGGGAGTTGCAATAGTCCATTGCATCTTATTACTTCATAGATAATGTCACTTACAACAGACGTAACAGAACTTAGACTCATTTTAAACAAATGTATCAGCTGGTATACTTTTCCAATGGCTTTTACCTGATGATCTTCTCCTTTTCATCTAGTCAGTATATTTCAACCTCCAGCGTTATTGTACTTCCGCCAGGTGGTCGAGGGAAATGGTTTGCTGTTTTAGCCGATGGTAGATATACTAACTGTTACGATCTGTAAACACGATGATGTCATCGGAAGGGTACGTGTGTACTTTGGACGAAAAGAGTCGAAAGAAGGCGAAGGAGGAACTGAATGAAGATCCGAAGAACAGAATGGGAGCAGTGGAAACATTTCGCAAGTGGATACTAGAACAGCCGCACATTAAATGCCCAACAGGTCCGTACAGTATGTCGGTTTGTTCTATCTATGTGTCTCTATGTATGTCTGTATGCCTTTCTGTTTGTCCTTGTGTCCGTTTGTTTGTCTGCGTATTTGGTCGTCAGAAGGGGAGAGCGGATCCGTCTGTTGAACTATTTGTCTATTATCTGTTGGTGTATCTTTATGTCTGCCTATATGTCCATAGTCTATCAACCCATTATGCTATAATCAATACGTCTATAACTTTCTCTCTTTGACTCAGCCTGTGTAACTTTAAACTTGCCTTTCGTTCTGTCTACCTGTTTTCTTCTCTCTGTGTTTTTATCTGTTTGCCTGCCAATGATGGTCAATTGGTATACTGTATTTCTGTTTGTCTGCCTGACTGTCTTCTACATCTCCCGTTGCATCCTGCGTTTGCCTCTCGTCTTGCACATCCATGTGCTATTCTTTCAGACACTGCCTTCCTACTCCTCTTCCTCAGGGTTCGCTACTTCGCTCAGCTTGAGGCCAGGGAACTCCTTGAGAAGTTTCTAACCAGAAGAACAAAGCTGTCCAAATAGTTCAGAAACCTCGATACGACAGATCCAAAAGTGCTGGCAGTGATAACTGATGGGTATGAAATGAATCAATGAATCATTCAATTATATGCTAACTCACTCACAGTGTCACCCTTCGTTCGTGTATTCAAATGAGTTCAAATTCGACACCTAGGGAATAACTGTGCATATCTTTAATAAAAAGTGTGACAGACGCCCTTCTGGCGTATAGTGATGTTTTAGTTATTAGATATTTTAATTGTTAACATATGATGTTGTAGTTATTAGATATTTTTACATCTTGAGTTTTAGTTATTATTAGTTATAGCTATTTCTACAGTTATATTTGAAAACTGAAATCTTTGATTTGTAATTACTACAGCCTGACTTTTAGTTAATTTTAGTTAAACTTTTAGAGTGTCTTCTTAGAGTGTCTTTAAAACAGATTCGAATTCATCTCAAGAATGGTTTTATTTCTTGGGTTTTCAAGGCACAATTACGTTTTGATGATTATCGCCCAACGAGCGAAATCGTTAGAAATACTAACAGCTTATTCACAGGCGGTCAGTCAAAACAAAATCAGGGATGCAGGGATGAATAGGATCGGTTGCAAGTCAAGATGGAAGCTAAGTCTTCACACACTAAGAAAATTCCTTCAAAAGATGATTTTTGGAATGGACACAGCCAAACTCTCAATAGCAAAAGGACATGTGATAGAGGCTTACCGTCAAGTGGCCCAACGACTAGCATGATAGGATGACCTCAAGCTTAAGAGACAATTATTCGGTAAATTGTGAATAATAAATTTAAAAAACTGATATGATATGTTCATGGAAGCTCAGATTTTTCATCCATAAGCCTGCATGAATAAATTAAGGAAGAATTTGCGTCAAAAGTATGGCAAGATGCGAGTGATTCAATTCTGCCGCCAATAAACCTCTCCTGTTCCGCAGATCCAATCCTGATTCCTGTTCTCTCCTTACCTATTCTGCAGATCCAATTCGAAACACAACACATCGTAGCCGTCTGACTGCCTGTCTGCTTAACTCTTGAATCTTGGCCTGGAATCGAACACTTCTTGCCTATCAATTTTGTCTTGCCTCTGAATAAGCTGGTTCCCGCAGCTTAGCTTTCGTTGTGAGCCATAGAAATCTCGAGCTTACGATTACGATTACGATTAAAGCGAATTCCCAACGCCCTTGGTATACTACGGTATTACGAGAATACTCCGATTGCCTTAAATCGGTTCATACTGCGTCCCCTAAACGCTCGAAAAATACGCGTCACACATGCGGTGCCTAATCGTAGTGGGCACCTTACCTTACCACTCCTCTCCATTCGCCTACCTTTCCCACATTACCGTAATTCGTCAGTGTAATGCTTCAATTTTGTGCTCTAGCAGGACAAAACTCCCTATTTGAAGTCGCTTGCTGCACGATAACACACTAAGATCGAGGGGCAATGAGTTTGGCTAGAACTATTGTAAGGCCTTCAGTAAGAATTCTGCTTGCTATGACGATAGAAACACTTTCTAACGAATTTGTAATCCAAATGTCTAATGCATTAAAAGTACCAAACTAAAATGAAACTTCGTTAAAAGTAAAATTATTTCCACTTCTTACTAATTCTTTACAAGTTAAACATCTAAAACGTTTTCTTAATTGCTGTAACGCGTTCCTTTTACTTGATTACTTCTCAACACTGATTTAAGTTGTTGCTTTGATTTGACTCTTGAGTTCTAGTTTTCATTTCTTAATTGTTACTGTCCGAGTTTTCGTTACAAATAAAGTTATCATTAATGAAAACCTTAAGCTCTCGATAACGATAGGATAGGTTCTCGTCATCGTTAACGGAAATTTCCATTTTGCAGGCGTCGAACGTAGGAAGTTAGAGTTGTCGTCAACCAAATAAATAGTTTGATAGAGGTCAGAGATTGCGCCATCTGGAGACTGATACAATTATTATCTTCCAGGTCAATACTAGTTCTTCCGGAAAGTGATGATGAAGGAAGAAAAATCATTATAATGAGACCAGGTATGATTTACAGCATCAAACAGCGACGGCGACGATTTGAGAGCCACAGACTAATATATTACCTATCCATCTGTTTCTTTGTCTATCTATCTATTCATCGATCCGTCCATCCATTCATTCATTCATCCATCCATCAAATCGTCCATCCATTCACTCATCCATCCTTCCTTCCATCCCTCCGTCCGTCCATCCGTCCGTCTGTCTATCTATCTATCTATCTATCTATCTATCTATCTATCTATCTATCTATCTATCTATCTATCTATCTATCTATCATTTATAGTTCTCTGTCTGTCTGTCTATTTGTCTGTCTGTCTCTCTGTCTGTCTGTTTGCCTAACTGTCTGTCCCTCCGAGCGCTGCCCTACATCTTAGATAATTACGAATGTCCTGAAGGTAAGTTCGACACAAGTGAGACGAAGTACACAGTCAACGACGCCTTCCGTGCTTTTGCCTGCGTCTTTGACTACTTGTATCTGATGGGTGCGATGACGTGTGTCAATGGAACGGTGACACTTACTGACCTTGGCGATTACTCGATGAAAGCTCACAACTATGCGTCACTTGAGGAACGCCGAGACTTCATTCAGACGTGGCAGGTAACAGTTTACGACTTCACAAATTGCGCAATAGAAGCATAATATTATAGATGCATTGAGACCTCGTACGGATAAAGGCACCACAGTTGGGAACTTTTCTCGTGTTCTTGTTGTCAATCTTATTTTATTCGAGTCTATAAAATTCGCCTCTAAATTTTAGCAAATTTAAATCGCCTGAAAGTTGAAGTCATGACCTAAACTCTGTTTTAGACAGTAGTTCAAGAAGTTCTTCCATTTTTCTCGGACAGTGTATTTCAAGAAATTAGTGAAAAACTGTTCAGCGATGCTCATGTCATTGTGCGAGCAGTTTGTAATGTAATTCTAAAAAAGTTAATGAAAACCTTAGAAAATTCTTAAGCAGCAACTAAAGTCGCGTCGGTTTATACCCAGGCGCGAAATCAAATTATCTGGTCAGCAACGATGCCCTGTCATAAGTTGTAATTCTATGGTGTTGGGAGTGTTAAGCCGGGAAGACAGTACATACTACTGTGGACATTGTTGGTGATGATAATCGTAAGATGATGGAGGGTAGAAACGGCAAGGATCGCCTGAATACTACGGTTTTCAGTCGAATGCAGTTGAGATGAGGTAGGGGAAATGCGACCTGGGGAAGACTTTTACGAGTTCGTCCCAAAGAGATGATGCCGTACAGATTAATGAACGGTTGCAGAAACTGAGAGAGCAGGACACTCAAGGCCGAGAAAAAGAAATTTATGAGGAAGAAAGAGTAGATGTGGGCGTTTGAATTGTGAGTAGCTGGCGAATGTAAGAGCTTTTAGAAGTTTGAAGGGCATTGCAGGTATGAGGTACAACTTTGCATAGATTCGTTGAGGGACCTTGAGCAAATGAAGTGATTTGGGCACTGTGATAACAGATAATCGGTAAATTATGACAACAATCAGAGTAACAATAAAACAATAACAACAGGAACAATTAGCAATATGTCACACCGTCGTCTACTAAAAGCTAGTCTTCAGCATATCTAGCTATACTATTACTCTTTTAGTATGCTAGTCCTCTGTGTACTAACTTTTTGGTTATCGACCGGACTATGGCTTGGTTTCGGTGTGCCATCGGTTGATGCCTTGTTCATTAGATATTGGCGCTATAGAAGTTACTGATTGTTATTCGTCGTTGTCATCATCGACTTCATTATGTTGTTGAACATAGTCATCATAACGATGCAGCTGTCGTGTGCTTAGTTGATCATGTTGAGCATGTAGCATTTCTGTCTTGTAGAGAACATGAAGTGGGAACTGACAAAACCGGAAGTGCGAGGTCGAATCAAACATCTGACCAACGAGAAGTTTGGAATCGACGAATCCCGTCGACCAAAGGAAGACGTTCCACAGGCCTCCTTCCGCAAACTAAACATCGACTAGGCGCCATATAAGACACCATGCTAAATTTGCTTATAACACTAAGAATTCTCTGCATAACGGACTTGTATGTCTATTAACAGAATGCAATAAATGTGGCTTTAACCACGAAAGAAAGACAAAACCCGCGTTCTGACTTTACAACTATACTACAAATATTGACAATATGCACACACAACAATTTTAGCCAATAATAATTCTTTCTCGGACGATACGTATATTCCACACGAATTCAGGGCATATTAACTTTGGTTGATTCAGGCATAACGGCTGTCCACCTGCGGTCTTTCTCCCGGTACATCTGCACAATCGATGATGATGATGTTCCTCTATCTTTCAGCCTAAACCAGCCCAACGGTCCTCATGGCAAACCGTCGCCCCACGCCGACATTATACACGCCCCTCCGGTCAACGGCATGAACATCGTTTCGGCCAGTTAATCCAGATTCAACCATTGGGAGACGCCTAAATTCGGACATATCCCTCCTGTGCGAAGACCTTATGAATATTCATTACTGACAACGTTACTATCAACGTCACTGACAACGTTACTAAACATTCCTCTTTCACAGATCCTATCCTGACACCCCTTCTTCCTCTTATCTCTCTCTACTCTCCAACCCCAAACACCACCAACCCGTAGCTGCCACGCTGTCTCTCCGTCTGACTTTCGGATCTTGATATGGAACCGGACCCTTTTGCCTACCGATTTTGTTTTGACTGAGATCCTGCGAATAAGCTGGTCCACGCGCCGAGGCTTTCGTTGGGCGCTGTAGAAATCTCGAAATTACGATTACAATTACGATATCAACATACCGGGTTCTAACAAATTTTCCACAATCTGAATATTCTTATTTATGTTGTAAATACAGTATATCGATTTAGTGATTGTAGTGGAATATGCCGAAATTAAGTCGCTAATTTTGAGCACCGCTCGCCACCAAGAACAGAAAGATCTGCAGTCGGCTACGCTCCTCAGTCGACATGGACTGCCGCTACAAGGATAGCACTGGCCAAGAGAAATTTTTTTTTTCTTGTTGCCTTCGGTTTTAGACCTGTTCTTGGGGTAATTTTGGGCGCTGATTCAGAAAATGTCATTGGATTGAATGCATCAGGTCTAGTTTCTGAGATATCGTCGATTTTGTAAAGAAAACCCAGTCCACTCTTTAAACGATGTTTTTGGCAAAACTAAAATGTCATAATAAGCTTTATTTATGGCTAATTATAATTCTTGCTGATTCATATAATGCCTACATCCTTATAATGTAAAATCAGCATATCTTGCCGCGTGCTGAGATATTGCTGATTCAACGAAATAACTATTCCGTAGCCTACAGCTTACTCAGCACTAAATTCATGGCCTCATTTAGAATTTATTTGTGCTTATACAGCGTTTCATGGTTTCGAACTATGTAAATAGATTATGCTGAAGTCAGCATTTATAGCCTATATAAACCGCCTCCTGAAAGCTAGAGCAGCAGCAGTCGTCTTAGGGCATATTAAGAGTTGGTCGCAAGAACAATCTGTGAATATGAGCATTAAATAACTACATGTTCTTACTATTTTTTAGGTTAGTCATTTAATTCCTCAGATGCGAACATCCTTAAGGTTATGGCTACTTCCAGACGGAGCTGCATTAACCATCCAGACATATTCTGCTACATTTGTGGGGAATACACACTAAAAGCAAACAGGAAACCGATTTCTGAGTTTGTAAAAAGAGCATATGTATATGTATATGTATATGTATATGTTATTTTGGTGTCAAACTTGGAGATCAAGATAAGCAATGGGCTCCTCATACAGTATGCCAAACTTGTATTGAACAATTGCGCCACTGGACAATTGGAAAGAGAAGCTGCCTGAAATTTGGTGTACCGATGGTTTGGAGGGAACAGATAAACCACTTCGACGACTGTTACTTTTGTATGGTTAATATCATAGGCATCAATCGAAATAATCGTCACAAGTTGTCTTACCCTGATATACCTTCAGCCAGGAGACCTGTTCCGCATTCGGATATTGTATCAGTTCCACCTTTTCGCGAACTACCTCAGCTCTCAGACGATGAGACTTGCATGTCCAATATCGGACAAGATGACGAAAGTGAAGAAAGTGGGGGCAGTGACAGTGATTTCCAATCAACTTCACACAGTGAACGTTTTGACCAAAAAGAGTTGAGTGATCTGATCAGGGACTTAAATCTTTCCAAAGAGTCCTCTGAATTGCTTGCGTCCAGACTAAAGGAAAAGAATGCACTTCAGCCTGGAACGAAAATTACAATTTATAGAAACAGAGAAAAGGATTTGCTGCCATTCTTTACCGAAGACAACAACCTAGTATTCTGTAATGACATCAGCAACTTATTGAAGAAAATTGGTCTGTCGGATTACAGCCCAGATGAGTGGCGTCTTTTTATCGACAGTTCAAAACGTAGTCTGAAATGTGTGCTTTTAAATAACGGCAACAAATTTGGTTCTATTCCAATCGGTCACTCCACCAGGATGAAAGAAGAGTACAATGCCATCTCTTTAGTACTGGAAAAGATAAAATACAAAGAACATCAATGGGTAATTTGTGTAGACTTGAAGATGGTAAATTTCCTCCTTGGTCAACAAAGTGGCTACACAAAGTATCCCTGCTTTTTGTGTCTTTGGGACAGTAGAGCCAAGCATGAACATTGGACAAGAAAAGATTGGCCTTCGAGGAAAGACATGGTGGTTGGAGCTCAAAATGTAATCAAGGAATCTTTGGTGGCACGAGATAGGATCATACTGCCACCACTACATATACAGCTAGGCCTGATGAAACAATTTGTCAGGGCTTTGAATAAAGAAGGTTCATGCTTCGAATACATAGTACACAAGTTACCAGGAATTACAATGGAAAAATTGAAGGCTGGAATCTTCGGTGGTCCACAGATCAGGCAACTTACGAATGACCCACTTTTCATACCATCAATGAATGAAATCGAATCTTGTGCCTGGTCTTCCTTTGTTCTTGTAACTAAAAATTTTCTTGGCAACAAGAAGGCAGACAATTATGCACAACTAGTAGAGGATATGCTTCTTCATTTCAACAAGCTTGGCTGCAACATGAGCATTAAAGTCCATTATCTCCACAGTCACTTAGATCGCTTTCCAGAGAATCTTGGTGACTTCAGCGAAGAGCAAGGTGAAAGATTTCACCAAGACATCAAAACAATGGAAAATCGATATCAAGGAAGATGGGATGCACACATGATGGCAGACTATTGCTGGAATATTATGCGCGATTGTTCCGGCAGATGCCACACCCGGAAATCGTACAAAAGGAGCTTCTTCGGTGTACGCTCCTCAGTCGACATGGACTGCCGCTACAAGGATAGTCTTTTCAGTACAATGATCACACTCATAGCGGTCTATATATATACATACATATATAGTTCTGGCCTATATTGTGTCGATTTGAATATTCGTCGGTCTTTTGTGATTCGGTGTTCTAAGCCACTTTTAGAACCCTGATAGGCCCATAGATCCCTTAATCGAGTTCTGTTGTGGACAGCGACATTAGCGCAAATTATAAATTCTGACGTCCAGAGCCTAGACGCACTCTTAGGAGAAATTTCTGGTGATATCAGATACTAATGTGGCAAGAATGCACAGCTATACTGTCAGGCTCATACGATGTATATGTGTAGACTGAGGCCAGAGATCATCATAAAATCAACACTCACAGTCTGGCCGCATGTGCTTATTTAAATTATTCACAGTTAATCACAGTCGGAACATGTGCTTAATTATATCATTGACAGATAGGGATGTCTTTGAGCATTTTGGCCACATTAAAGTCTGCTGTCAGCAGGCATTATGTTTGCTTTCGAGGCAGGTTTAGATAGAGACGCTACATAAATGTTTGGATGCAGAATACTTCTAACTGTAGTTTAGACCGTCAGAGACGCTAGAGGTCAAAGAATCATCATCATCATCGCGTTCCAGAGGGGTTCATTTTTTACCTGTAAAAACTTCCATGTCAAAACTGAAACATTTTGAATTATGGTTTCTAGTATATACCTGAGATCATTTTTATAGGGGTGTATATAATCAACACTTTTGAGAGGTTCTCAAAAGACCCATGTATTTGTCATGCATGCAAACTTATATACATCTGAAACTTACAAGTATGGGAGTAACGAGTTGTTGCGAGTTATCTCGAAACTCAGTAAGCATGTCTCACACAAATTAATACTCTGAATGGTTGATTGACTGACTGTCTGACTTAGTGACTTACCAACTAAATGACTGACTAATTGATTGATTCATTGACTGAGTCGTCGTTTACTTTTCAACTAAGCGTTTCAAAAAATTATAAAAACAATAAAAATAATTCAGATCAACTCAGCGTATATTTATTTCAGGTATTGAGAACGCGTATGAATATGATTGTCCAAATTCAATTTCTAAAAGTGAAAGACTTCCCAATTCTACCCTAAAAGTAAGCATTATTATAACATCTACTCTCGGCAGACGTATTACCATGGCCATAAACTACCTGGCGTCAACCTACATTCGCCATGTCGCTTACTTAGCCACTTTAATTGGTGTCTGCTGTTAGAGATATTACTTGCATCGTGTTTTTCAATATTTTACAAAAGCCCGCTTTCAAGGTCGTCTTCAATTCACACCCGGATGGTTTCTCTCCAAAGCCTGAGCAACGAATATATCGGCCGAATACATCCGCCAATCATCTCCGTCGCTGTAGAAGGGTAAAGACCAAATAACACGACGTGGGATACAATTAAGGGCGAGCTTTCGTTTTAGACCCAATAACATAGGGTTGCTTCATCGTCTACTGCGTCCATTGATCTTCTAATGCTAAATTTATCCCGATAAGTTGCGTACAAATGAAATAGTCCTAGCTACAAAACATGATGGGTGAGTGCAATCAGTCTTCACGGTTGAACTCCACTGAAGGCAGCACTAGCCCATAAACATTCAAACGTGTTTTGTACGAAAGACGCCGACGTGTCAGAAAGTTTGAAGCCCGTTCAAAAAGTAACCTCAACATCAAGCCAAGTGAGAACCTTTCCTCAGGCGTTGCATGCACTGACAATTCCAACTTCGATTTCCTAAGATGCCCTGGGATTCGAATCCCTCTCGATCCATGTTCTTCCATCCCATCGAAAAGTAAAAGCGAATATTGCAAACACACCGGATTCAAACTCAACTATTATAGTATCCCTCACTTGTATTATTTTAGTTCTCTGGATATTCCTTAACATTGTTGAAAGTTTTGATGTTCAAAGATAATTCATGTCCTCCACTGAAAAACAACGACGCCTTATAAGTCATATAACAGTAATGTCCAATCTCAACGTTAGATTACTTGATGATGTACAGTATATACAGCGGAAGTTGTGGCGTCCTGCGCAATGTGTGGCGGGCTGTTAGACGCAGTTATTTCCTATATTGGTCTCTCTGTCTCATAATCTGCCGTACGAAATAAAACAAGGACTTACTGAGCAAATATCGGACATGCGTATTGTACTGTAACAATAAAGATTACACTACAATAAATTGCTTCATTCCGTATGCATCGTCGTGCATTCCGTATACATCACTCTTCGCAATCATTTTATTCGTCGTCGAAATCGGTTTTTAACCAATCTCCAGTTCAGACATGACCAACACATTGGTCTTATTAATAAAATTGCCAATCACTTTATGCCCCTCTGATATCGATTCTTTGTCATTCGCTTCTAAAGACCTATATGACGCACGACCAAACTTATGAAGTCCGATAAAAGATGACGCATACTAAACTGCAGTTGATTATTTCTTGTGGCGACATCTTCAGCTACCTAAGGCCAATTCTTGTAGTTGAAGTTATGGGATATAGCAGAGCCTCTTGTGGAGACGTATGGCGAACAAGTGATGATCTATATAACGTTAGGCACATAAACACAACTGGGCTATCACAATAATTACTTATATGTATTCGACCTGCTATATATATAAACACAGATGCAAAAGCAGAGTTGCTGGATGCAGTATTTACTGTTGTATTTGTATGTAGACACTCTGAAGAAAAAATATTCCAACACATTGATCATTGCAACGTACTTAGGAAAGGAGTGACCAGCGCGAATTGCAACAGTTTCATTGTTCTCCATGGCAAAATTTCATCTTCCAAAAAAAAGCAATTCCCGACAACGTTTTACAAAAATGGTGGTCGGAGAAATTCGAACATGGGGTCAGTTCACAAAGTTACACCCGTCACACGTAACAAGAGGCCTATATTTTTGCATGCACAGTTCAGTCGACTTTGTCAAATATCTTAGGAATCTGCGCAGGTAAGGGTTGTAATTTGTCCAATCACTAGTATAGCCCATGTATATATACATTTATATATATATATGCTTGAAATCCAGGCGCAATATAAATTGCGTTGAAGTTAATGAAGGACTTAGATTAAGCTTTTGCATGTATTGGTCACATGCGTCATTGTTAATATCTTGTGCAACATAGAAAATGCTTGTTAACCAACCTAAAGTTACTTTGCTACCTAAATTTATAAGTTTACGGCGACCCATGCTCCTTATAAAGCTTTCCAAAGATTCAGTATAGCAAGATGGCTGGCAACGTGTTAGGTAAACTGCAACGCTCGCAAGGTCTAGATGACGAGAATAGCCAGGGGTAAAAATCTGACATTTGCCATGGCCTGTCACACTATCTTCAAGTGCTACATAGGCGTCCTATACACATCGGCCCATAAGAATGCATATTTATACTTACGCAGTCGTGTGGTTACTTTGTTCTTTGTCAACAAGTGCCAGAAGATTCAGTTGCCCAACTGAATTATATTACATTACATATATCGACTAAATTACAAGCTGACGTGTGGTTACTCACGGCATACTGCTGACTCATTTAATCTGTGTCGCCTGATCCTACCTTACATTATATTGTCACTGGCTATAACGCAGAAAGGTCTTTTCACTTATATCACACTTAGAAAATCGTTTTTTGCCTTTGAGACCCTTTAGCATTAACACTTCATCAAGACGTATTACATTTGTGAACGTAAACGTATATCTGGAAACTTCCTCAGCACCACTCAAAAGCCGTGTCAGAGACACCAGCTTATACACTGGCGCAGGACGTTTGGAAGTTCGTTCCAAAGAGCTGGCAACACAGAGATTAAGGAACGGTTGAAAGAATTTGGGACAGGAGGAGACTGGAGAATGGGATGAAGAAAGGTCTGAGGAAGAGCGATTAGATCTGGGCGGTTGGTTAATGAATAGCTGGCGAATGTAAGAGGGTTTAGAAGTTTGAAGGGCATTATAGGTGAGACGCACAATTTTGTAGTGTATGCACTGAGGGACCTTGAGCGAAAGACGTGATTTGAGGTCTGGGATTATGTTCTGGTGTTTGTGAGTTTTTGTAACTGCACGGTCTAGAGCATTTTGGATTGCTTGTAAACGTTTTATTTGAGATGAGTAAATGTAATACAAGAGTGAGTTGCAGTAGTCCATTGCATCGCATTACTTCATAGATGATGTCACTTACAACAGACGTTTCAGAACTTAGGCTTATTTCTAGCAAATATGTTAAATGTTAAATTTTTTCATTGGTTTTACCTGATTATCTCCTCTTCTTCATCGAGTCGGTAGCATTCAACCTGGGGAGTTGTTGAACCGACTTCAGGTAATCGACCCATATGTTTTGCTGTTTTTAGCTGTTGGTAGCTAAAGAAACGGTAGTGATCTGTATACATACAATGACGTCATCGGAGGAGTACGTGTGTACTTTGGACGAGAAGAGTGTAAAGAAGGCTAATGAGGAACTGAATGAAGACCCGAAGAACAGAATGGGAGCAGTGGAAACATTTCGCAAGTGGATACTAGAACAGCCGCACATTAAATGCCCTACAGGTCCGTATGTTGGTTTGTTCTGCTTGTGTGTCTGTGTGTCTCTGTGTCTATCTGTCGGCCTTCCTGTTTGTCCCTGTATCCGTGTGTAGTCTGCCCATGTGGTCGTCAGAACGGGAGAACTGAACCGTCTGCCGAAATGTTGGTCTATGTACATGTCTTTCTTTATGTTCCTAGTCTGTCAATCTATAATCGATGTCTGTACGTTTCTGTCTTTGTCTCAGTCAGTACTACTTTATGCCTGTCTTTCTTTCTGTCGATGTGTGTGTCTGTGTATCTGTTTTCTTCTCTCTGTTTTATCTGTTTGAATGCCAGTGTTGGTCTGTTGGTTTAGAATATTTCTTTTTATCTGCCTGTCTGTCTTATAACTCTCCTCTTTAATCCTGCTTTATATCTCTCGTCTTGTGTATCCATGTTTCGTTCTTTCAGACACTGCCTTCCTCCTCCCCTTCCTCAGGGTTCGCTATTTCGCTCAGCTTGAGGCCAGGGAACTCCTTGAGAAGTTTCTAGCCAGAGGAACGAAGCGGTCCAAATGGTTCAGAAACCTCGATACGACAGATCCAAAAGTGCTGGCAGTGATAACTGATGGGTATGAAATGAATCATTTAATCACTCAGTTACTCATTCACTGAGTCTCGTTCACTCATAGTGTTACCCTTCGTTCCTGTATTCAAATGAGTTAAATTCGCCATCTTCGCCTTTAATAAAACGGGCATTGGACGCCCTCTTGGCATCTAATGATGCTTCAGTTTTAGGTATTAGATTTTCTACATTAGGAGTTTCATTTATAAATAGTCATCGCTATTTCTGTAGTTTAAATTTTTATTTTGAAACTAAAGTTTGACTTGTAATTATTACAGTCTGACTTTAAGTTAATTTTAGTTAAATTGCTAGAGTGTTTCTTAAAGTGTCTTTAAGGTGAAAGGGCAATGCGTTTGACTAGAATTACTCCTAAGCCTTCTGTTAGAATGTAACTTGCAATGACGACAGAAATACTTTTTAACAAATTACAATCCATATATGTAGCCTAGCGCATCAAAAGTACTAAAATATATTTGAACTATTACTTCGTTAAAAGTTAAAGTATTTCCACTTTTTAATACTTCTTTACAGGTAAAATTATTTAAACTTTTCCTAAGGTACAGTAGCGCGTTCCTTACGTCTGGTTACTGCTCAACACTGTGTATACTTATAGTTTTGCCTTGCCTCTTGAATTCTAGTTTTCATTTCTTAAATGTTATTATCCAAGTTTTAGTTACAAATGTAGCTATAATAAATAAAAACCTGAACCTATCGTTAACGATAAGATACGCTATCGTTATCGTTAACGAAAATTTCCCATTTGCAGGCGTCGAGCGTAGGAGGTTAGAGATGTCAACTAACAATCAAATGGTTTGGTAGAGGGCAGTTATTCAGCCATCTGGCGACTGATGCATTTATTATTTGCAGTTCAACAGTAGTTCTTCCGGAAAGAGATGACGAAGGAAGAAAAATCTGTATATTCCGACCAGGTAAGATTTAAAGCATCAAACAACGAAGGCGACGAGCTGAGAGCCACAAACATTTTTTTATATATCCATCTGTTTGTCTATCTATCCATCCATCCATCCGTCCGTCCGTTCGTCCATCCATCCATCTATCCATACATCTATCCTATGCTGTCTTTCTATCTGTCTGTCTGTCTGTCTAACTGTCCAAGCGTTTGCCTTCATCTTATATAATTACGAATGTTGCTGAAGGTAATTTCGACTTCAGCGGGAAGAACTACACAATCCACGACAGCTACCGTGCACTTGCCTGCGTCTTTGACTATATGTATCTGATGGACGAGATGACGTGTGTCAATGGAACGGTGTCACTAATTGACCTTGGCAGTTACTCGATGAAAGCCCACGCCTCTTCATCACTTGAGGAACGGCGAGATTTCCTTCAAACGTGGCAGGTAACAGTTTACGACTTCACGAAAGGTGCTATAGAACCATCTAACTGGCTGCAGACATCGTAAGGTTAAGGCATTACACTTGTTTACATACCTCCATAGACAAACCTAAGAAGGACACGTTCTTCTGACAAGGGAAGATCATTCGCTTAATACTAATCACGACCACAACAATCCAATGCATTTTATACTTCTAACTTAACTTCAGATATTCATTTATCGCTGAATGGGCGGCAGGTGGCGTCGCATTCAACCTAGGTCACTCAACCAAATATTTACCCGTCTGCATGTTTCCAATTTCTAGGGTCAAGAAGTAATGGGCGGCGAGCCTAAACTGCTAATGAGGGCATATATATATAAACATATATACTGTATATAATTCATATATGGGGTCTTTTCTCGTGTTGTTTTTCGTTCTAATCTTTTTGAGTGTAAAATTTGCCTCTTGTTTTAAGTGAAGTCAAATCGCCTGAGAACTGAATAAAATGGCCTGTAAGTCTGTTTTTACAATTGTTCAAGAAGAGTTTTCATTATTTTCGGACAGTGTTTTTCGAGAAATAGGCCTAAGTGAAAAACTGTCGACCGATGCTCATGTCATTTCGTGAGCAGTTTGTAATGTAAGGGTAAAAATGTTAATGAAAACCTCCGAAATTCTTGAGCAAAATGCAGAAGCCACGTCAGTTTATACCCTGTTGCTATATCAAATTGTTTACTCAATTTCGGTGCCATGTCATAATCCTATGGAGTTGGGAGGGTCAAACCGGGAAGACAGCATCATACTACTGTGGACATTGTTTGTGATGGTAAACATAAGATGGTGGAGGGGCAGAAACAAGAGAGTTCGCATGAATACTTCGGTTTTCAGTCTTGAACGAAACGCTGCAGGGGAGCGAGAGAGCAGAGGATTGCTCATGTTGACGGACGATATAGAGGATTTCCGACCTGGGGAAGACTTTCAGGAGTTCGTTCCAAAGAGTTGATGCCGAGTAGAATAATGAACGGTTGCAAAAGTTGAGAGAGCGAGAGGGGAGAGAGAGAGAGAGAGAGAGAGAGAGAGAGAGAGAGAGAGAGAGAGAAGAAGATTCAAGGTCGAGAAAAAGAAATTTATGAAGAAAAACGAGTGGGTCTGGGCGGTTGAATAGTGAGTAGCTGGCGAATGTAAAAGGGTTTAAAAGTTTGAAGGGCATTGTAGGTAAGAGGTACAATTTTGTTGTAGATGCGCTGAGGGACCTCGAGCAAATGAAGTGATTTGAGCACTGGATTATATGGTCGTTTTGGTGACTGCACGGACAAGAGCATTTTGTTTCTTATAGATGTTTTATTTGAGATGAGTCGATGATAGAGAAGAGGGAGTTTATTAGTCAAGTTCTGTGTAGCCAAGTCACGTGGCTATTGTGCAGGCAGTTTATAATCAAGTTTGAGGCGAAGTCTGCGGAAGCCGCATATATATAGGCCCATGTAGCAACTCAGAGACAACTGAGTAAAAGGTAAGGCCCTTGTAAAAGATGATTTCGAAATTGTGAACTGAAGAAAAGTAAGGCGCAGGTGAAGTGAGACAACGTTGTCCTGTTGACATCTGTTGTCAACCTCGGAAGCAGAACTGCACGAGACAGCGGACATCTTGACCGGGCAAGCAACAACCAGGGTGTGTTGATTTATGTGGACAAAACCAATTTTGCATTTAAAAACATGTTTAAACCACAGTATTTCGAAGATTTAAAAAACTGTTTTACCCTCATGAACTGGCCTACTACTGGCAATCTGTAAATGTTAAATGAATGAAAGAAGAGGCTTGTGTGTGCAAGCACAGATAAGGTTGCATTGGCACACGAACATTGTCTCCGATGCACTGATATGGTTTACAGGGAAGTTATCCAGCACGTATCAAAGCGATGCACATGTACAACGCCGGAGCAATGATCGACATCTTCTTTACTGTCGTCAAATTCTGCATGCCTGAGAAAATGCAGAAACGAGTGAGTCTGTCTGTATGAACTATTTAAAGAAACACAGTTTATAAATCATAGGTTAAATAGGGTGTGATAGCAAAATAAGCTGTCTTATGTACTAACGGATTCACGGGCTATTAGACCGATAGACAAGGTGATTGATTGCATGGTTGGTTAGATGGCTGGTTGGCTGTTTGGACGGAGTAGTTAATTAACTGTGTGGGTATATTGGCTAGGTTGAGCGAGTGAGCAAGTATTTGAACTTCATCTGCTTCCCCGATTTTTATGGAATGGCTGTAACTTAATATGACTCTTTAGTGCCGATGACCCAGGCTTACGTCTAAGAAATACAGATCCTACACAGAGCCTGATTCATTATTGTGTAGGCTCCATAAGACACTGACGGCCCACTTGAGCAACCTTGAGACATTAACGTCGGCAAGAATCACCTAACATCGGGCATTATACTTGAAATTCTGCGTCTTTTTTGGAATCATCATTTGGCTAGCCTCAAACTGTATGCATACCAGAAATGAGCAGGGTGGGTCTAGACCATATGATCGCTACAGAAAAACATACACATTTGCGATTACCTCATGAAGTTATCTTTGTACCAGTTCTTACGGTTGCTGCACGCAGTCCGACTTTATATCCGGCATTACCTGCAGTCGGGATTGACTATAAATAACAGAATTTTCAACCGGATTCTAACATTCCGTAACCAACGGATACACTACTTCCATTTCCACATATGCGGGCTACTTTAGTAAGGAAGCAAGTAGTTTTCTACGACGCATGTGAACGTTGAAAGTGCGCAGTGAGGGTAACATGTGCCGACCGGATTTTGGGTGTCGCATACCCCTTTTTTAGGCTACAGTTATCTTCTTTTAGGTAGCGGATCTTACAGTTCAAATGGCGGAACTCAAATCAGAGGTGTCAGATATCAGATCCGGCGGGGTCTGACTGAATTTAACCACACCTTAATGAAGTTTTATGTATACTTGCGAAAATATAGTGATTTATATGGGAAAAACGTCAAGACAATTACTCCAGCCGAATAATAATGGTTCCTTACATTTCTGACAAAAGCTAACTGTGAAATTCTTGCACAACTGTATTTCTGAAACAATATGATTTTTGTTTAGATGTGATGTAATAAATTATCAGGCAATGAGCTCACTAAACAAAACATCTTTCTGGTGATCAGTCAGGGCCACTGTAATTCTGCCTTTGCAATCCCAGATGTACATGGCTAACCACCCAAAACATTACGTTCCTGCCTGATTCTTGAAGGCTGATAAGTAATTGCTCACTTGCGGTTCGATTGAGTGGTTTCATCTACATATAATATACTACTTTTCAGTTAAAGAATCACGGCCAGGTATTGGAAAGTCTCTACAAAGATATTCCTATGAGATGTCTCCCTGTCGAATACCTGCCAGACGATTATAAAGGACCAAACGCTGGCACCGAAAAACAGATAATCGGTAAATTATGACAACAATCAGAGTAACAACAAAACAATGACAACAAGAACAATTAGCAATATGTGACAACGTCATATTCTAAAAACAACAATAAGTCTTCAGTATATCTAGGCATACTATTACTCTTTCAATATGGTAGTAGTCTGTGGATTAACTTTCTGGGTATCGACTGGACTATTGCTTGATTTTGTTTGCAATCGGTTGATGCTTGGTACATTAGACACTGGCATTATAGAAGTTGTTGATTATTATTCGTCATTGTCATCATCGACATCATGATATTGATGAGCACAGTCATCATAACGATGCAACTGTTGTCTGCTTAGTAGATCATCTTGTGCATATAATATTTTTGTGCTGCAGAGAACATGAAACGAGAACTGACGAAACCGGAAGTGCGAGATCGAATCAAGTACATGAGCAGCGAGAAGTTTGGAATCGACGAATCCCGTCGACCGAAGGCAGGCGTTCCACAGGCCTCCTTCCGCAAACTAAACATCGACTAGGCGCCATTAGAAGATACCACACACGAGAGTCTATCCCGTAAACATTCCGCTGAATTTGCTTATGACAATAAGGATTCTCTGCATAATGGACTCTTGTATATCTATTAACAGAATGCATTAAATAACGCTGTAACCACGAAACCAAAATTGTCTGACATGAATCCTCGCCCAGAACATTGATGAATCGGTGTTAACAGGAGAAGTGACTTTACAGCTAAACTGTAAGTGTAGATATTAGGCCTTTACGACAATTCTAGCCAGGACGAGGTCTATATTCCACATGGAATTCAGGGCTTATAAATCATTATTTATTCAAGCATAGTTTTTAGGGTTTAGCGGCGTCTCCTACTAACTTCTGTTTATTATCCGATTTATTTAACAGCAAAATCCAATGCAGATTTGTTTTCTATGTGCTTTGGCCTCTGTTCGGATATAGCGCTATCGGTGTGTTCAAGAATCGGCGCTACAGAAGTCTTTGAGTGACTTTGAAAGCGGGAATAATTTAAGGCGATCCTATACCGCAATTTATAGCTTGTAGACATTTTACCTGTATGTGATCCATTTTGTGCAGCGTGTTCTTAAATAATTTAAATGGCAAGACAAGTATTTGCCCCGTTGACTCAGACCTAAGGCTTTGTCAGGAATCATGGGGCAGTGCTGTGCAGTTACCCAGAAGGCTCCATGGAGGAAGACTCGAACAGCCATATTACCCAAGGTACCTGTGAGTCAACGGGGTTGAGCGATTATCAAGTTCAACGGTTTTTGAAGTTAAAGAGTAAACAACATTGCTTTGCTTTTTAGCAGTAATTTTCTCTCCTGCTAATAACCTATGCATCAATGTTCGTTTGTGTCTGAATTGTACACAGCAATAGAAGTTTTTGGGTTTGTAACCAAGAGCGGATAGCAGACGCATAGCCTGAAAGTCATGCGCATAGGCAGGTACAAACTAGCTCACAATAGAAGTTTCAATTTTTGTCAATTTTGTAATTCGTCTAGGAATATATTAGGTGCTCAGATGATCAGCACTGCAAAAATGCAATCGTATCGTTAAGTGTATATGCCAACTTTTATCAGATTTACATATAAATTATAAAAAGTCGCTTTCATTTATGGGTCGTGGACTTCTAACATAGTGTCTCAGCAAATGTGGTGAAAAGAATAACAGAGAGAAGCGGACATGCCGAAAGAAGAAGACCAAGACACACATATATAGGAAAAGTAATAATATTTTTTGGTTTGTAAGAAATGCGAATATGCAATTATATCACTAAGTGTTTAACATGTGTTACCTGTTCGAAATTGAACACGTGTGGCCAAAACCTCAAGTACCGAATTAAGCAAACAAAAAAGGCAAGAACGAGGAATAATTTACCTTGTCTGGATATCTACATGGTATCTGGATTTCTAAGTGGCTAGACGTTTCTTAGGTGTGAAATGATGCTTTATAGAGCATTAGCTCTTCGCGCACTACAGAAGTCATTTGAATAGATCGGATCTTGTTGATTAAAACATTTGCTGCTTTGTCTGATATAGTCAGCCTCACAAGTATAGTTTCCGTGACTGAATGGACGACAAGGTCGACGTGGTTAAACGCTTTAAAAGAAACTACATGATCTCTTCTAAAGTGATCTAAATTGATCTAATCTAATCGAGTCTAGTCTCGTCCAGTCCAGTCTAATAAAGTCCGGCTTAGTCTAAAGATATTTATATTATCACTACTGCAGATCAAAAGTTATCAAACGATGGTCCATCCCAAATGAAATACTAGTCCATGTCGACAATCCCTTGAACAAACAGATCAAAATCTAGGAAGTCAGACGAGCTAGAAGTAGTGGCGTTGCTAGATATTTTGCCATCCAGGGCAATCATCCCTCCCCAAATTAAAATTTTAAGGAAAAGCAGCAATTTAAAGAAGCGTGATGTATTCAACGTTGAACGATGACATAATATTTATAACAGTTACAAAAAGCTCAAATCAAAACTTCTAGCCTTGATGGCTGGACAGTAAAAATTTAACTGTAATAAGAATTTTGTACGGAGCCTCACCAAAAAGCTAATCATTGGCGCTCTCTTCTCTAGCTAGCCTTAATGAAAATTAAATTTCATTAAGAACAGAACATTCACTCATTGCCAAACATTGTTCAGATAATTAGAGGAGTAACAAATGGCAAGCTCGGGCATACTTGCAAAGCCCTACCAACCGATTACCAGCTAGAGTTGTGCGTCACAGAAAACAACGACGTCTTGTGCATAGTGTGAAAAATAATTATAACGTTCCATCTCAACGTTAGGGTGGTTAGAGTACTTAATGATGTACGTGACACTTTCGCATTAATATTTCATCACGTGTTGCCTTTGTAAACATAAATGTACAACTCTGAAATTACTTAGCACCACACCAACGGGAGACCAGCTTATTCACCGGCATTATATCAATTGAAGTCGCAAGAGCCAGGTTGTTTGGTCGGTTTCGGTGCCGGTCCAGCATCCGCGGGTCAAGCCGGGGAGACAGCATGTGAAAATTATTGGGGACAATGCTGTTGCGATGGTCCTGGAGCAGAAGCAGGATAGGATAGCTTGAAAAAGTCGATTGCAGTCTTCATTAAAAAGCAGGAGTACGGAAAAATGGAGTAATGCTCGTACTGACAGACGAGATGGGAAGATGTGCGAGCTGACGGAGGACTTGCGTGAGTTCGTTCCTAAGAGCTGGCGCCGGGTAGATTAAAGACCTTAGCAAGATCCGGGAGAGGAGGCGACCGGAGGCCGATACAGAGAAAGATCTACATATGTAAGATAGAGCGAGTAGATCTGGGCCGAGATAGAAAAAGATCTGAGATAAGAAAGATTTTAGATAGAGCATATAGATCTGAACGGTTGGATAGCGAACAGTTGAGGGTTTAGAAGGTAATAAGGTTGAAAATTTTGAAGGGAAGAGATACAAGTTCGTAGTGGATGCGCTGATGATCTTAAGCCAATGAAGTTATTTAGCGCTCGGGTTATGTGGTGGTGTTTGGGAGTTTTGTAGGCGTAACATGAGTAGACTTGATTGTAGTCCATTGCATCGCAATACTTCGTAGATGATATCACTTACAACAGACGTAACAGAACTTATTTTAAGCAAACGCGTCAACTGGTATATTTTTCCAATAGTTTTTCCTGATGTTGTCCATTTTTATCTAGTCGATAGTATTCAACCTGCAGAATTGTTGAAGGGTTATCAAGGGTTATGTTTTGCTGTTTTAGCCGGTGGTAGATTTACTAATGGTGGCCATCGTTTTTACACGATGACGTCATCGGAGGAGTACGTGTGTACTTTGGACAAAAAGAGTCTAAAGAAGGCGAAGGAGGAACTGAAAGAAGACCCGAAGAACAGAATGGGAGCAGTGGAAACATTTCGCAAGTGGATTCTAGAACAGCCACACATTAAATGCCCTACAGGTTCGTATGTCTGTTTGTTCTGCCTGAATGTCTGTTTGTGTGTCTCTATGTATATCTATATACCTTCCTGTTTGCCCTGTGTCCATGTGTTCGTCTGCATATTTAGTTGTCAGAATGAGAGAGCGGATCCTTATGTCCCTAGAATGTCTGTGTCTCTGTTTTTGTAACTTTATGCTTGTCTTTCTTTTTGTCGGTTTGTCTGTCCGTCTGCCGAATTGTTTGTCTCTCTTTTTTATGTCTGTCTGCCTATTGGTTGCTGTGTTACTGTTTGTCTGCCTGTCTGTATTATACCTTTCCTCTTGTAACCTACTTTGTATCACTCATATATCCACGTGTCGTTCTTTCAGACACTGCCTTCCTACTTCCCTTCCTCAGGGTTCGCTACTTCGCTCAACTTGAGGCCAGGGAACTCCTTGAGAAGTTTCTAGCCAGAAGAACGAAACTGTCCAAATGGTTCAGAAACCTCGATACGACAGATCCAAAAGTGTTGGCAGTCATAACTGATGGGTATCAAACGAATCAATGAATCACTCAATTACTTACTCACTGACTCACTCGTTCACTCTCTCAGTCACAGCGTTACTCCGTTCGTGTATTCAAATGGGTTCAAATTGGACACCGGGTGAATAACTGCATGTCTTTAATAAAAGGGTGTCAGACGCCCTTCTGGCGTCCAGTTATATTTTAGTTATTAGACACTAGATCCTGATTTATTTGGTATTTTAGTTATTAGATATTTTTACATCAAGAGTTTTAATTATAATTAGTTATCGTTATTTCTGGAGTTATATTTAAAAACTAAAATCTTTGACTTTTAATTATTGCAGCCTGAAATTTAGTTAATTTTAGTTAAACTGTTAGAGTATTTCTTAAAGTGTCTATAAAACAGCTTCGAATTCATCTCAAGAGTGGATTTAGTTTGTGGGTTTTCAAGGCACAATTACGTTTTGATGATTATCGTTAACGTAGCCTTAATATTTCGAGATC